>JBBPNN010000001.1:0-178582 GCA_038090935.1 Hortiboletus campestris
TGGCCAAGTCCCAGACAACAACACGACAATCGCTTCCACCGCTCACAAGGATCCCAGCTTCAGAGTCCTTGTAACCCTCCTTTGCACGGTCTGCTGATCCACAGGTACCACCCTCAGGCACTTGTACTGTCGTGGCTGTGGCGCACAAGCTTAACACGCTGGAAGCGTGCATGCCCACGACCCTGCGTCGAACCCTATTTGTGTTCAGATCCCATTCGCGAACAGTGCGGTCTTTGGAGCCCGTGAAGAGAACTTGAAGCGGCCCATAGGCTGAGTTGTAAGACCATAATGCAAGACAGTAAACAGCAGCAGTGTGGCCTCCTCCCTCGGCCCCGGGGAGGGTTCGCAGACGGTATGCCCCGTGGCGAACGCGACTGCGGAGAAGTGCATGGGTTTGATGGAGAAGTTTGTAGTTGATCGTTCCGGTTATGCCAGCCCGTGAATTGCTGGACGAAAAATGGCGCTGTGAGAAAGTTCGGATCATCGCAGTGGCAGCGGAATTGCTTCTGCTTATCGGCATCAGCGCCGTTGGAGATGGGACCGAAACAAATTGGCCAATCAGGTTTTGGAAGTCGTGATCCTGAAGGCTGAAGTTCATAGATATGAACTCATGGTCAGGGCCCACATCCCCATTCGGGATATGAATCACCTCCTCGGCATCCACAACACTACCCTCATCTTCTCCCTCTTCTTCATCGCCCATACCTTCATCTTCATCTCTGTCCTCGTGTGTCGTACCTGAAGTGGACGCATTGATAACAGCCTCATTTTGCCGAGACGAAGGGCTGGTTAGCTGGGGTTGCCACTCCCAGCCACGAGCATGACAAAGATTACGCCAGAGAGTCTGATCGTTGGCAAGCAAACCCCATCGCCTGCAAACCAGTGTACAGCTCAGGAGTGCAGTGGCAGGGAGTAACGTGAATATTTGCAAAGATAATTCCGGTGGCAGAGACTACACGAGGAATATGAGCGGAGGATGTGAATTTGAACAAACAAAGAGGCGCGAAACTCACTCCAACAAGATCGAATTGGAGAAGAGGCACGATTCGCCGTTGAACCGTGGCCAGTCGCGAACGAGGCAGAGATGCTAACAGTTGGTATGCAAGCTCTGTGTATACATGTAAAGATCAAGACGACCTGAATATCACGGACTGATGGAAACAGCGACTTACCTTCACGTTCCGACTCGGACGCATCGCTCGCCAAGTGCCAGTCAAGGCTATGTTGCACGCCTTTACCTTTGTTGTTAGTCATTTGGCCTTTAAGTCGGGCAGTTTCGTGTGCCCCTGGAGAGGGCATGTATTCATACCACAAGCTCGGGGACAGAGTGACACCAGATTTGGTAGGGCTGGCAATGTGGGTGGCAGCCGCGGCGGCATTGGCATCGGCAGACTCGGGCTCGTGAATCAAAGGAAATGGAGAGGTGTCCACAAGACGCGGGGTGCCACTGAACGAGCAGTTTGTTGTAATCTGTTTGATGTCTCTACTATCAGAGGAGCCATCTTCGGGAGGGCTGGTCATGGTATGCTGTTGAGAGAACGAACGGTCCACAGTGCTGGCTTCATATAGTAGTTTTAGAGCAGCACTGTCACCAACACTGACAGGCGATGTCGTGACCTGTTGCAGACTCGGATACGGTATCCTTCCGGCTCGCTCGATCTCCACGAAATTGCAGGAAATTACCCGTAGACACTTGACACAAGCTATTCTTGTATGTGATAGCGTCTGGCACCTTGCGGCTGCTTGGCCCCACAGTGACGTTCAATTCCAGAGATATATTCATGCCTCCGACTCCGGGAAACAGGCCTTCGTGGACTGTGGGTCTTTACTGTGTATGTGGCCAGTTCATACTCTCTGAGCGCACTAAATCTGTGGTATAGGGTGATAGCCCTTACTGTGTTCATGATACATTCAACGGAGCGTATTATACTACTCTCCCAAGTAGCATTTTCCCAAAATTTAAGGACCCCATAGACCTCCTTAAGCATACATCAATTCTGAGCTTGTTGTGTATGTTCATTTTTACGGGTGCGATCAATCGATTAGGTTGAATGCCCATTTGAGTACGGTGAAAAGGAGGCGCCAGACACGATCGGAGACCGGTCGCGCTGCCAGTGGTGCTGAAGGATATGTTGATCATGTACTTGTCGGCCGGGAGTTTGCCTGTCCCATTTTATCTTGCCAGAAGTCACCTGGAAGCAGTCAAGTGAGCGAGAGCATACCAGTGATCATGGAATAGCAAACAAAAGATTTCCTGGCGTAACGCGTTGTGCACGCGGGACTCGGATGTGACTTGCGAGATCCCGGCGATGATACGAGCTCGCATTTGATAGAATGTTCTGGAGGCTTAGATTCAAATAACTCTTAATTCACGGCAGATAGCACTTTCAACTCGACGAACGCAATCTTTGCCGGTGCTTGCCTCTAGTTTTCTTCCATTTCACCAAATACAAGCCTTCGTCAAGTCTGTGCGTACGATGTCGATGCCAAGTACCACTGCAAACTGGCACTGGAAGAACAAGAACGTGACACCATGGGCGAAGACTTGGTTCCAGGACGAACTCACAAAGATCATTATTCACGGAGACGGAGGGGAGAACGTCAAGGTTACCTCGACCTCGTGGCTAGAGGGAGACGTGGAACTTGGTCAACGAAAATCAAAGTGTGTATCATGCTCATGTGTCAACGTTTCTTGACCAGGCTGGATGCACATCCACAGGCTGATCACCATCTACGATTGCAAAATCTCTGTTGAATGGACTGGGACTACGAGCGATGGAACCGAGGTTACAGGCAAGGTGACCATCCCCGAAGTATCTCATGAAATCACACTAGACCGCCTGTCCGATTACACTGCAAGTCACCTTCGCCCCTTGCCTGCTCGTTGACTCACTCTGTCTTAACGTGACAGTACCAATGGTCAGAGAACGAGAGCACCAGTCCGGCTGTCACAGCACTTTACGCTCTTGCCAAGGAACATCTTCCCACAGCGCTCGAGGCCAAGTTTGCAGAGTTTCCGGTCGCGATTTTCGAGAAGCATGGCAAAGACTTGACCGTCAGTGCGGAGCCTAGTCGGACAGGGACACCCGCTCCGACATCTGCATCTGTCGCAGCCTCTGGTCCCGCTGCACCATTGGTGCCTGGCCCGGTGAAACCTGCAGCGGCAACGAAAACGGCTCTCAACACGTCCAAGATTGTTAAGGAAGCAACGTTCATGGCTGCGGCTGATGATCTATTCGGATTGCTCACTGACCCGCAGCGTATCCCTTCGTGGACACGTGCACCCGCAGAGGTGCGTCGATTGGCAACGAGTAGAACCGGGCTGAAACGATTAGTTGTAACTTTTAGTCGGTTGCCAAGGCTGATACACCGTATTCGCTCTTTGGTGGGGGCGTCAAGGGTAGATATCTCTCGCTGACGCCAGGCAAGGAAATTGTCCAGACATGGGCATTGACAAGCCCAACATGGCCATCGGGTACGCACGTTGATTTGGTATTTCTTGAACAATCATCTCAGGTTGGTGTAGAACACGAGGCTACGCTCACCACGACATTCGAGCAGTCATCGGATTCGACAAAAGTGACGTTTACCCTAGCGGGTGCGCCAAAGGGCTTGGAGGACGAGCTTGAACGTAATATCGATGGGTATTAGTGAGTGCCCCCTCCATATCCCGCTAGACGTGGCTGACGATTTTCATATTCAGTATTCATGGTTTGAAATCCATCGGGTATGTGCAGTTGATTGTTTCTCCCACATATACGCAGCGCAGACGGGTACCAAAGAAGTCCACACCGTCCATCTCGGAGAACAGAAGCGACGTTGCAGCCACAGCGGTCGCGATTGCGGTCGTGGTCCTCGCTGCGGCGTTCTGTCTGCCGTATTTGTCATATCCGCCCATTTCGCTTCGTTCCTTTGCAAAATGAATTCATGTCGTCGTTATGCTGATGCTGATAATCTATGATCTTGCGCATTGGTGACAGGTTGGGCACCGTGCTTTAAACAAGCGGCTTGGTGGACAACGGGACTGCAAAGGAGAGGTGAAGTACTAGACGTCTAGTAGAAGATGTACATTTGGTGAACGGGGGTGTCCGAAGGACTGGTTAATTTTTTAGGTAAAGGACCCCGATGTGATGGTAAACAAGCAAACAAATTTAGCGCCACACTTGAGTTCTGTTTGACCCCGTCTCGTCGCCGAGAATTTCGCTCTTTGCTTCTTCTCCCATTTTTCTTTCCTTTGAAAAGTCGACTTGTTGAAGATGGCCGCCGTTGCAGACGAAGAAATCCGTGCTCACTCTTACGTCGGTTTCGACTCCATCACCCAGCAAATCGAGCACAAGCTTTTGAAGCGTGGGTTCCAGTTCAATGTCATCGTCGTTGGTGCGTCGGCAGTGTCCTCGAATAAGTTGAATTATTGATATGATAGTCTAAACATGTAGGGCAAACCGGTCTGGGAAAGTCGACGCTCATCAACACTATTTTCGCGTCGCACTTGATTGACTCGAAGGGTCGTTTGGAATCTGACGAGCCGGTCAGACAGACCACGGAGATTCAGGGTGTTTCGCATGGTGTGTTTTTTTCAGTGGATGTTTTTTCACGGTCGTATTGACCACCGGACAGTGATCGTTGAAAATGGTGTCAAGCTTCGGTTGAACATTGTGGACACGCCTGGTTACGGTGACCAGGTGAACAACGAAAACTGGTGGGTGGCATGATTTGTGGTGTGATGCGATGTGTTGATTCGGTGTAGCTGGGACCCCATTGTGAAATACATCAAGGACCAACACAGCGCGTATCTTCGCAAGGAACTGACGGCCATGCGCGACCGGTACATCCAGGACACGCGCATCCACTGCTGTCTCTACTTTATCAGTCCGACTGGGCATTCGCTGCGTGCGATTGACGTTATTGTGATGAAAAAGTTGAGCGAAGTTGTGAATGTGGTTCCGGTTATTGCCAAGGCGGACAGCTTGACCCTGGAGGAGAGAGAGGCGTTCAAGCAAAAGGTATGCCATGACGAGATGTCCCAAGAGGTGCTGACAGAGAGACAGATTCGTGCTGAACTGGTCTACCACAACATTCGGTTGTATCCGTTTGACACTGACGACTCCGACGAAGAGGAAGTTCAGCTGAATGAGACCATCCGGGTGCGTCGGTCGGGGCGGGTATCGGGTGGCGGACTGATTTTTTTTTTTTCGCAGAACATCATTCCTTTTGCTGTGGTTGGGTCCGAACGCAGTGTGATCATTGATGGCAAGTCTGTGCGCGGGCGCAAGAACCGCTGGGGCGTGGTAAACGTGGAGAACGAGGCACACTGCGAGTTTGTGCACCTGCGCAACTTTTTGACGCGGACGCACCTGCAGGACCTGATTGAGACGACTGCGCAGATCCACTACGAGGCGTTCCGGTCGAAGCAGCTGCTGGCGTTGAAGGAGGGTGTGCAGCAGAAGCCGGCGACGAGCCAATGAGGGATGATGTGTGGCTGTGCAGAGATACCCGGGCTGTGGTTTCGGACGTTTTTTGACTGATCGCTCACGTTCATTAAAGTAATTCTGTCCTGATTTGATTATTCATTACAACTTTGTCGGTTCGCATGTGTCATCGCTCCGTCCCATTTCTAATCCATGTCGCTGCTCTTTCTCCCTGTCCCTCCATGGCCCCATCCCTGAATGTCGGCTCCCTCTTCGCGCACAACCGCCCCTCCGCCGCACCCCGCGCCGTCGCCGTCAACCACCCCCTCCCCGCCCACGCCTTCGACCACAAGCACAGACCCCTCAGCGCGCTTGTCCACCCCTCCAACCAGGTCATCTCCTCAAAGTACTCCATCCTCACCTTTCTCCCCCGCAACCTCCTCGAGCAGTTCCGCCGCATCGCCAACGTGTACGTGCCCCCTTTCCCCTTCCGTCCCCCCCTCACCCTCCCCCAGCTTCTTCCTCTTCATAGCCATCCTCCAGTTCTTCCCAGAGTTCTCCACCATCTCCCCCGGTCTCGTCCTCCTCCCCATCCTCATCGTCCTCGGAATCACCGCCATCAAGGACGCGTACGAAGACATCAAGCGCCACCAGTCTGACCGTCACGTCAACCACTCCGCCGCCAGAGTCCTCTCTGGTCCAGGCTGGTCCAATCCCAACTTCTCCCGCACAAAGACTCGCACCTTTGTCAGGGGTATCATCCCGAAACGCATCCGTTCCCGCCCTGATCCCGAGTCTCCTGCACCCTCGGACCCCGCCATCGAGTTCGACCACTCGTCTCCCGACGTATACTGGAACAGGATCCTCTGGGAGGACGTCCGCGTCGGCGACTTTGTCAAAATCACGAACAACGAACCGATCCCCGCAGACATCCTTATATGCGCCACCTCCGAGGACGAGAACGTCGCCTTTGTCGAAACCAAGAACCTCGATGGCGAGACCAACCTCAAGTCTCGCAATGCGTCCCCTGCTCTCGCCGATCTCCGCACTGCCCGCGACTGCGCCAGTACGCTCAACCCCTTCACAGTCGAATGCGACCGTCCCGATACCAACATGTACAAGCTCAACGCGGCCGTCACTCGCAACGGACAAAAATCTCCCGTCGATATCCAAATGGTCCTCTTACGCGGCACCGTCCTCCGCAATACAGATTGGGCCATCGGTCTTGTCCTCTTCACTGGCGTGGATACCAAGATCGTCCTCAACTCTGGCGGTACTCCGAGCAAGCGCAGCAAAGTAGAGCGTCAGATCAATCCCCAAGTGTACGTTCCCCCCTTTCATTCCCTGATGTCCATCCTTAGTCGTGTCCAGTCTCGTCAACCTCGCTCTGCTTGCTCTTATGGCAGTCGTTTGCGGTGTCGCTGACTCACAGATCGAGAAGCAACTGTACCCCGAAGGCGCGCCATGGCTCTATGGTGACAACACCTCTTCCAACAACCCAAGCATCAACGGCCTTATCACTTGGGCATTTGCGCTCATCACGTCCGTGGCCTGTTTCATCGCACATGCTAGATGCTTATCCCTTTTTCTAGGTTTCAGAACGTCGTACCGATATCATTGTACATATCTATAGAGGCCGTAAAAAGCTGCCAAGCGCTTTTCATCTACTTTGATTATGACATGTTTTACAAGAAGACGAACCAGCCTACACTCGCCCGGAGCTATAATTTGTCAGACGATCTCGGTCAAATCGAGTACATATTTTCCGATAAGACAGGGACGTTGACGCAGGCAAGTTCGTCCCTTCACTACACCTGGCAGTAGTGTCTCACGCGGCCCTAGAACTCGATGGTATTTAGAGAGTGTTCCATCGGCGGTGCTGTATATCACGGTGACCCCGAATCGGAAGGGGACGAGGATCTTGATGTCAAGAAACGCACTACAGTCGACAAAGCCAATGGCGTGAGCCGCGACTCGTCATTTGGCTCTACCTCCAATGGAAGCCCCCCGGCTACGAGCCCCTCGATTGACCCAGACGCTATCCATCCGCCCGCGGTCGTCAAGCTCTCCAGTGGTGTGCTCCGGCATTTCAGTGATCAACAGCTGAGTCAGGACCTGGCTCGGGCCGTTCACGCCGAACCGGGATCCGAGAACGAGGCGCAAGCCCGCGCATTGAACGGTTTTTTCTCCGTCCTGGCATTGTGTCACACTGTCCTTACTGCTGTCGATCGGGAGACTGGTGTCATCGAATTCAAGGCCCAGTCACCCGATGAAGCGGCTCTCGTTCAGGCAGCTGCAGATGTCGGGTTCGTCTTCCGTGGTCGGGATAGGGAGATACTCTTGCTCCAGACACCGTTTTCAAAGGAAATAGAACGGTACGAGCTACTTGACATCCTCGAGTTCACAAGCACTCGCAAGCGTATGAGTATTATCGTACGCAAACTCAACGGGGACGATTCTCGACTGTTCCTCCTGACAAAGGGGGCCGATAGTGTCATTTTTGAGAGGTTGAAGTCGGGTGGGGACGAGTTCAAGCGAACGACTGAGAGACATCTCGACGATTTTGCTAATGCGGGGTTGAGGACACTCACGTTGGCCTACAAGGTCATACCAGGTACGTACAACTCTTTCCTCCCTCTCGTGTATTCATTTCTTCGCATTCAGAGGATGAATACGAGCGTTGGGGCGAACGATATCACGAAGCCTCCACTGCGCTTGAAGATCGGGAGAAGAAAGTGGAGGACGTGAGCGACGAGATGGAAAGAGATCTTCGTCTGCTAGGAGCTACTGCGATCGAAGATCGTCTACAAGATGGCGTTCCCGAAACGATCGCTGACCTCAAGCTTGCAGGCATAAAGATCTGGGTGGTCACCGGCGACAAACTCGAGACTGCGATCGGTATTGCCCATTCTGGTTGTCCATCTCACGTCCGCTGACTCCCTCCGCCATGCAGCCATCGGTTATAGCACGAATCTCATCGCCGATGACTCGAATATCATCGTCATTCGTGATGGGGATACTGGACCTTCCGTTTACCAGCAGATGACCAAAGCGGTTGAAGAGTTCTTCCCGGATTCCGACGTTTCGGAAAAGAAGGACACCGCCGATGTTGCGACTTCGGATTCCGGTCCGTATCCATTGCGCCGTCTAAGCACTAGCATTGTGGGTCAAAACAACGGTACACGGCCAGGGGGACATGTGCTTGTCATCGATGGCACGGCGTTGGGCCATGTGTGTGTCCTATGCATGGTGGGGTTCTGAACGCTTACGCCTGGTCTAGGCTCTTGTTGACGATCAGAGCAAGCGATTGTTGTTGCACCTCGGGACTCGATGCGAAGGCGTCATTTGCTGTCGTGTCTCCCCTCTTCAAAAAGCTCTAGTTGTCAAACTCGTCAAAGACGGCCTCCGCGCAATGACACTCGCGATCGGTGATGGTGCCAACGATGTCAGCATGATCCAAGCTGCTGATGTTGGGGTCGGCATTAGCGGTGAGGAAGGTTTGCAGGCTGTCAACTCTTCCGATTATGCTATCGCCCAAGTACGTTGTCCCACCGGGGGATGTGCTGTACCTCATATCCGTCTTTTTTGTTTTTTGAACAGTTTCGATTCCTCAAGCGACTGCTTCTCGTCCATGGTCACTGGTCTTATGCGCGCAATGGAACCATGCAAGTCTTTTTCCCTTCATCGATCTAAACGCCCCCGTGACCTTGGCTGTCGCAGGATCGTCAACTTTTTCTACAAGAATATTGTGGCAATAGGAGCGCTTTGGTGGTTCCAAATCTATTGTGGTTGGAGTTCGGCATAGTACGTGCATCCAATCATGACCCTCTCTCGACAAACTCACTCCCTGTAGTGCTTTTGAGTACACGTACCTTCTTTTCTGGAATTCATTCTGGACCATTGCTCCTGTGCTTGGTATTGGCCTTTTTGACCGCATAGTTGGTACGTGGTTTTGGCTGGTCATGGCATTCGACTTACTCGCCTTCAGACGCTGATGTCCTTATGGCCTTCCCTGAACTGTACCGATACGGTCGCGAACGAACATGGTTCAGTTTGAAGTTATTTTTCATCTATATGATTGATGGTGTCATACAGGCATGTTATATTGTTTGTAGACTTCTTGACGCTAACCACTTTTTTTAGTCCGTTTCGTTATATTTCATTATCACCTATACATATTTCACCACCACGACTCGTCCTGACGGTTATGGCATTCAGCTGTACGAGTACAGTACGGTAAGCCATTCTCCTTGACCTCATCGTGGTTTGCTAACGTCCTACAGACAATGGTCTTTTCCGCTGTGATAATTGTCAGCTTGTACAACGGTCTCAACACCAACGTGTGGACCGGGTGGGTCTTCTTTGCAGTCCTACTCGGAATTGTGTTGTTGCTGCTTTATACGGTACTGTTTTTGCCCTGCTCATCGCACTTCAAGGGCTCATTACTTTCTTGCAGCTCGTGTATAATGCTATCAGCCCAGGCTGGATCGTGACCGACGTCTATGGCAACAATGACTTCCTGTTCAAATCTGCCTTCTTCTGGCTGTGTCAGCCACTTTGCGTTGCGATTGCGCTTCTTCCGAGGTATCTATACCGCGCATGGGAAACAGGCTATGCTCCAGGTGATCTGGAGCTTCTTCGTTACATCAGAAAAACCCAACCAGATCTCGACATGGCCACCGCTCTGCGCCCTAATCACGATCGTGCAACTCCGCGATCTTCACTATCGAGATGGAGACCATCGTCACGGATGATACGGCCTGTGTCGATTTCATCAGCGCCTCCGGCTACGCCAGCGATGAACTACAGCATGGACACACTTTCGCTGGATACACGCAGAATACCCGTGAGCCGCACGGACATGTGCACTGGTGTCCGCACCGTACACCGCGGTTTCGACTTTGCGACAGAGGAAGGCGGTGTTGCGATGCGTCGGATGCAAAGTAATTTATCCGAGCGTCGACAGAGCAATCGTCACCTTCCCCTTTCCACAGAACCAAAGCAATCACCGAAGAGGAAGGCCTCCTTACGCATCTTCCCTTCACTAAGGCGTAAAAAGCCCCCAACTCCGAACAAAGATAATTAATCGCTCTAAACGCTCAAGTTTGCATGATCTATTTACTATTTGTTTTGCCGCTGCACCTCCACCCTCTTTGTATGCCTTGACCACTGTATCCCTTTTGAGTATTTATTCACCCTCACGTTAGCTTTTGTTCCTTGACTTGCGATTCCGCGTAGTGGACGGAAGGATATCAGGCATTACTATAATACGACTAGCATAGCTGTATACGAATAAGATTTAGAATGATGCAGGTTAACATGTCCGTTTCCATTCAGAACTCATGATGAGAGAATAGAGTGGAATGGCGGGTTCAGATGCTGCGTGAGATAGTATACAGATGACACTACAAACAAAAAGAAAGGATCCAATCATCGGAGGCGCAGCCCACTCGAAATCATGTAACGACGTCATCCCACTCACCCCACTCACCGCCGACTGCCCGCACTTGAACTTTTTCCCCGGATACTCCAAAGTAAGAGGCCTTGAACCAAGTTTTCATATCTTCCTCCCCAAAAGGTCCATAAGACTCTCCTGGCTGTTGTCCAAGTACGATCCACCTGTACTCGTACTTCACATCGGCAGAGGGGGGCAGCCAGTCGTCCTTGACCAGCCCACTAGATCGTATATTGCGGACGAGTTCTTCGTAGGTTTTCGAGTAGACATCCGTGTCTCCGAGTGACATGATATTTGATGCGAGATGAGTGATCAAGTCAATGTCAGTCATACCCTTCGATGGTTGTTTGTCCACCATCATGCTAGAGTCATCTTTGGATTTGCTGGTTGTGTGTTTTCTGGCGGCTGCAGTCAATACTTGACTATCGTCGTTGTGCACCAAGCACGTACCCAGAGTTCTTCTTCGACCTTGCGCCCAGTCGTTGCAACGCCTCTAGCACAGTTTCTCCTCGCTTGAGCATACCGACAAGTTGGATTTCCAGCGCACTCTTGCCACCGCTTTGTTCCAGCTCTCTCTCCTCTGCCTTGATCCTCTCCCTCTGTATTCTGTCCTGTTGACGTTTCATTCGCCTAGCTACCTTGATTTCCTTTTCGTCGACTCCGTCCATCCACCGATCATGCACAGCATGCGGATCAAATGTCTTCACATACGTCCCGTCTGCAGCAAACTTGCCTTCCTCCATCTCCTCCCGCATATTGAACGACGACATTTCGTACCCCATCCCGGCCTGCTGCCTCCGCCTTGCGTCGTCCTCATCTTCCGGCTCCCCGTCGTCGTCGTCCCCACTCTCGCTCCCGTGCTCAGACTCGTTGAACTCCTGGCCCTCGATGTCTCCCAGACGCAAGAATTCCTCCTTCTTTTGAGAACGCGTGCTGTCTTGGTCCTTCTTGGCCTCTTTTTCACCCATGGAGAACATGTCTTCGTCCCCGCCTGCTTCCTCGGCTTCGTCCTTTCTGCGACTATAGACGACGCCCTCCCCATCGTCGCTCGAGTCGCTCTCGTACCCTTCATTCCGTACGCGTCCTTTACGCTTTGCGGACGGGTTCTCGAGGGCGTTATCGACCTCTTCGGCAAAGTTAAGGGGGTCATCGCTGGGGTCCACAAAGCGCAATTTTTTGGAGTTGGGAGGCTGTTGGGTAAAAGATTCTCCGGAGGTGGCAGACCGTTTCTGTGCTTTGCGGGCCTGCATGTTGTACAAAGATGATGGAGATGTCAATGATTTACTGATGTTTGTCGTATGACCGCAGAGGCAGTCACGTTTCTACCGGTCCGGGATGGTCCGCTCACCCAGCATGACTAAGCAAGTAGGGTTCCAGAAATTCTAACCTGTACAAGTATCACCAGAATTCAATTAACGAAGCAACAAACAGTCATCGGAATATAATGAGATGGTAAGAGTCCGGATACTACGTGTCAAAGAGCCTTTGCCTTCATGATGGCAGCTACATACGCGAGCTGATTCTCGATGGAAGCATGCGAAATGAGGAGTGTGCTCGAAAGTCCCCTAAGGTTCGCGGGAGCCCCGAGTTTCTCAGCAATATCGGCATTTTCAGACGAGTACAGCACACAAACTTCTTTACCAACTGGCGCAACAAGCTGAATAACGAGGCTCAGTACAGGTCAAGAGCCAAAAGAGCCTGTCGTACCGTGTGAGAGGACTCAAAACGTTGCAGGAGCGTTGAGAAGCTTTCTTGCTGCATTGTCTGCGCGGAGGGGTCGAGAACGACTCGAGCCGTGCCGTCGCTCTTGAGGGTGCTTACCATAGCAAGTGCATCCTCTGCGGAGTAGAAGACTGCTACTTTGCTGCCAGAGGAGTTGCCGATCAGAATGTCACTTATCCGTGCTTTGAGTTCGCTATGGTCCTTAAGAACTAGCGGAAGTTCAACGCCATCACCGGGAATCACTTTGAACGTCGTTGAAGGCCTGTTACAATTATTAAGTCACTATTCAACCGTCCGGACGAAGAACCGACTCGTTTTTAGCGACTGGCACATGGTTAGCTGTGAGGCCTTGGTATCTGTGAAATGCTCAGCATAACATACGACGACATGGTGAAGTCCAACTGACAATGGACCGAAGATGGTTGACCGGAAGGAAGACGGCGCGGTGCTGAAGGAGTTGAAAGGCGTTTGGGTGGAGGGGAACAGTTGCTCCTTGGCGAGCTCGATGCTGGATCATAACTTAATTGATACAAGATCAACCATAAGTGTGGTGTACAATACCTCTTCTTCACATCCTCATCCGCCGGAGGAGCGACAGCGGGCAAAACAGAAGAGTCGCTAGTAACTGGAGGTGGAGCTTTCTGCTCCACCTCAGACACGGAGGCGTCCGCAACGTGGTCGCCTCCCTTGCACTCCTCTGTAACCTCGACCGAAGATTTGTTGGGCAATTCCTCATCGGCTGGTACTGACGTTAAATTGGATCCTAGTGTACCGACATCCTGTGTCTGTGCTGCCGAATCATCTTCGTAATCAGGAAGAGTTTCCGGATCTGTATGGAGACCTGCCAACTCAAGCAATTCCTCTCCAGAGGGAGGGGGACCCGGTTGGGAAATCAACACCGCGTGCTGGTCCTGGTCAACCACAACATCTTCATCACTCCATGATGTGACAAGTTTGTCTCCTTCAGTCGTGCCATGAGCTACTGGTGCATCTTCAATCTCGTCGGGCTCATCGCGTTCTATAGCGGTACTTGAAAAGCTTCCCTTGACGCTCTTGAGGGCGCCTTTGGTGGCAGTGAGCAGTGAGCTGCGGTTCTTGCTGACCAGGCCAGAAGAGGACCGGCCGGGACCGGGTTTCCCGCCTCGCTTGACGATACCGCGACTCGGGCCACTGGTGGAGGGTACGCCAGATGTGTGGGTGGACATCAGGCGAGCCTTAGCGGTTATGCGGGAGCGTTTGCCCGTGGTCTCAAGCGCGGTTGGTTCGATAAGCTTAACGAGCGGGTTTGCAGCCCGGGCACGGTGGGGGGGGAGGGTGGGATCTCTCTGATTTCCTGGTGCTTCATCAGAGAGACAAGACGGCGAATCGAAAAGAGGATCAGAGGAGCCGAGAGTTGGCGAGGCAGGAACTTGAGACTCAAGAGCGGCATCATCTGGAGGCAGAGAAGTAGCTGGAGGTGGGGATTGCAGTAGCCGAGTTCCTGGTTTTTGAACGGACGCTTGTTCATCCGTGTTCTGATCGATGTCGATCGGATTACCGCTGTAGAAGTGCTCGAGATCGTCAAATGCGATCTTTTTGGATGTATTTGCACTTCCGCTTGCCGTGACCGGGGACCGCGTTTCGGTCTTTGCTTTATTCTCTTCAGCATCCTCCGCACTCACTTGCATGAGTTCATCTTCCACTTCGACTACATCTGGATCCGTCTCACCATCTGCGTCGAGTTGCGAATCGCCTGCAGATGGCAGACGTTCGGAAGCGGACTTCCGTAGTCCTGGGGAAGAAGCTCGTCTCCGTTTCGGTGACCTGGCAGATGTTCCCCCTTTTTTCGGATCCGCTCTAGATACCCTGCGCTTTGGCCTCATGTACCCCCATTCATCTTCAGAGCTAATCTGCACCCGTCGGCGTTTCCGAGCGGTCAATGGTGGTGCTGAAATGGTTACACCATTTGAACTTGGAACATCCTTGGGCGCAGGTGACGCTTCAGTTTTCGCTGGGTTTGCCTTTCGCTTCAACCCTTTTCTACCTAGAAATTAGGATCAGCTATACGATGCAATGGACACCATTGAGATGTGAAGATACCCGGCGGTCCAGAGATGAGCAGTTCCTCTCCCTTCTTGAAGGCTGTGGCATCGGAAATATCTCGACCACCGGTGTCCATGCGTTCCCAGAATGTCTCTAGAATGTGTTCGGAACCTTGAAAGGAATCTGTAGGTTCCCAGCTGAACTCGAACAGATTGGTTTGGTCTCCAGTTGGTTCTAGGAAGTAACGCACGTGCTTTCATCCCAGTCGTACCCTCTCCACTGCGACGCGACCGGTGAGTGGATAGTGAGTAAGATGACAACGCCGACGAACCTTGACATAGTATTTCTGCAGAGCTCAGTTTAGTATGAGTGAAGTACTGAATACAAGTGGATCGTACCCATGTAATTTTCTTGCCCTTCTTGTCATGAACGCGAGCCCTAGTGACAGACTCTGCAAACGGGGAGTCGAGTCGGTATGGGTCCCATGAGCGCACAAAAAAAAGAAATACTGACCGACTTCGTACTCTGGTTGGCCGTCCATGTGCGAGTAGTCAAGACCAACCGCGACTTTGTGCTGGCATTCCGAAACGCGACTCAGACAGCCGACGGGAAAGAACTTCCTTTTCTGGCGAGACCGCAAATGTACACTGCGAATACATTGACACAAGGCGACACCAAGGATTAACCAATCATAAATCAAGAGCAGCAAACATGGGGTAGATACAATTAATATGTAGTAAATAACTTCATGTGTCAGTCCAATTCGGGAAGGGATAAGCGCGACGACACCAGGCACTCCTTTACCCAGTTCACGTCCCCCACAACGACTTCGCTGTCCAGCTTGATGGATCCAAGAATGTTTCGTTCTTTGACAATGATATAGTCAAAAGTTTGCATGTGAGTATGAGACACCTGTTTTGTATCGGTGACTGCCTCGACCTTGGCCGCACCCATACATAAAATGATCCAGGGAACGTATCGGCTGGCTTCTTCCGGAGTATTCTGCAACATTTGGCACTAAATTCTGCTCATTGAGGTTAAATTTAGCAGACGTACTTTTCTCGCTCGGTTCAGGGGAAGTGGAACTAAGTCTGCACCAACACACAACACATTTTTCTGCGAAAACAACTTGATTGGAACTCGATTAGCCATGATGTCCGTGAGGTGTTCAGTACAATTTCCCCAGTCGAGATCAACGAGTTGGGAGATTCTGGCACCAAGTGTATCAGAATACCCCGCTGGAAGAAGGAACGGTTGCCAATCCTGACATGTACTCGATTCAACATCTTACGTCCTGGAAGACGCAGAAAGCATACCGATGAGAACTTTCCCTCTCTTATCAACCACTCGAACGAGAGACAGGGAATCCCTAACGCAAGTGCTAAGAGAAATTTAGGCTTTTGATGGGCGTCATCAGAAAGAAGGAAGACGCGATCCACGGTTACTTCGGGCTTCCAACGAAAATCTTGCGGCGTCGCGATCCATCGCTTGTTAGATTGGCTATGTTTGCCCTCCATGGTGAACACACTAGACCAATCTTCAATGACCAGCCCTCCGTGCTGTTGGATGGCGCGCATCGCCTCGTCTTTCGTCTGAATGGGTTCTTCATTCTTGGGGCCGATAGTGACTACAAAGCCCGTCTTGACCAACTCCCGTTGAGCTTTGCCGGAGGTCGTGCTGATAACCGATTGTTTGGATGGCGTCGTGTCAATGAGCGGCTTTGGTTTGATTACAGTGACAATACTCTCTGGAGCGACCATGCGCTTCTTCCATTGACTTTGGATTGTCCGATTCGCAATGCGGATGTCACGGAAAGCCACTTGAAGAGTTGATACTGCTTCTCCGTTATCGAACTCCAGTTTAAACAGGCCATCAGAATTTGCATGGTTGACATCGCTAACCACGCGCTTGACGTTGTCCTGAACGGTGATAACTCTGTCTCCAACTAGAAGCTCTCGACGACGCATATTTTTGAGCTCAACCTCATCTTCCGTTCCATCATCAAATTTGACCAAATGCTTGCTTTTCGGTCCGCGGGAGTAGACCACACCAGAGTAATAATGACCATCTTGTTTCCACAACGCGAAAACACATGTAGCTGGCTCTGCTGTGAGTCCACGAGTGGATGATACGCCAGAACGTAGCCTCTTGACTGAGCGTGTAGCAACTGCAGGAGTCTCGGACCGTTTGTTTCGAGTCGAAGTCAAAGCTTTCGACATTCCGCGAGTTGGATTTACGTCCTCCGCACATCTTCTCTTCTTACGTGATGCATTGGGTTTGGGGGGTGGCGGTGGCGATGAGCCATCCGTAGACTCGCTCTCCTCTTCTTTCTGGACCCTGGGATGCACAGCCCTTTCATCCTCAGTGGGTTGGGGCGACGAGACTTCCGAGCTCTCGGTATCGGATTTGTATGTTCGTTTCTTGCCAGCAACAGGTCCGTTCGCGGGAAGACACGTCGTGGAAGCATGGAGCGCACGCGAAGGTTCCAAAGGTTGTGACCCTCTTCTCATCTTGGAAGGTGGCATGTTTGTTGAAGCGGCAGGAGGTTGCCCGGAAGAGAATGCTTGGCCCTGTAGATCTTGCTCTGGAAGCGACGTCGGGACCTCTGTGGGCTCCGTTTTTGAAGGGTTTACTCTGGGATTCCTTCCCCTCGTTGAGGACGGAATAGGTTTTCGAGATTGTTTCTCCCGAGCAGGTAACGGGGCCTACGGGGCCATGACGGCATCAGCTAAGTCACGTCGTCATGGAAGGAGTGGTGCAAATCACCTCTGAAGGAACAGCAGAAGATGGAGTCCCCGTCTTTCTACCATGAACAGCAACGTTTTCTGCAGGAGCGACGGATTTCTTTGTGTTTCTGGAAGCTACTTCAATGGCCAACGGAACATCAGCTTCGCTCTCCTCGACCTCTAGGGAATCAGGTACAAGATCTCCCGACCCGTGCTCGGACACAGGGCTGACAGGGCGGAAAGCTTTCTTGTGCGGACCTTGCCGCACAACACGATGGTGGCTAGGTGTCCGAGTGCTAGGCCCAGCTCGAAGGGGTTCAGAGTCGGGGACAACGTCCAACGCATCTTCAGCTTCGTCGTCGTCGTCCTCTTTCTGAGGTGGATGTATGGTTGGGCGAAGATCGACCATCGTAGTTTGGGGAGGTGCTGGTCGAACTGGTAGAAGAGCATTTAAACAAGTCGATTCATCAACGTGGTAGGGCTGCGTTTCTTCCATGCGAGAAGGTTGTGTCTCCGCGTGCATGGTGACGCACGAAGGGGGTTCCACAGCTCCTGCCAAGTTACGCATCTTGGCGATCCGATACTGGTTCCCAGGATGCACCATTCTTAACAAGCTCCTGGGATTGCTAGATGCGATAGCCGCACTTGGGGTGGGAGCAATCCACTCAAAGGGTGGAGAGCGCTGCTTGCTACTCAGTGGTGGCATAGTGAGGACATCCTCTCTGGCGGAGGGCTCAACAAGGCCGTCGACCTGCACTGGCTCGGTCCCCTGGGGTTGAGTAGGCTCCGGAGTTGGATCCGGAGCGTCAGCGAGGTCCCGGTCGAGCATCTTATCAAACGATGATGAGCCATCAAACTCGAACCTTGACTCCTGACCAGGGAATTCTGGACCGCGATTGTGAAAAGAGAAGTCGTCCTCGCGCTGTGACGTGCGTAAAGATTCACCTGAGTTGCTGGGAGTGGCAGCTACTAGAATATTGGTGCGACGATTTGAGGTGGCCCCGTTTGCCCTCTGTGCTTCATAGTCGCGAATAGCAGCCTCGAGAAATTCTTTGTGTTCACTGGCATCTGGGAGCGTCATGCCAGGATCTGCGGGTGAATGGACGATTTCCTGAGTTGGTGTCTCTCCCAGATCAGAGAGTGGCACATTGAACTGCTTTGCTGACGCGAGATATAATTCTGCCGGATCCTGCGAGACGGGGCCACCAAACGAGTCTTGGGAGGGAAGGGAAGGAGAACGGCGGTAGTGTCTGGTCCCGACAGGCATGGACTTTGTTGGTCGAGAGAGAGAATGAACTCCAGTGGTGGTTGAGGGAGACTGAAAGGACACGGCCCGTGTCGCTAGGGACTAAGAGGTAATTATCTGAAAGCAAAGGAATCGTAGGGTAGCTCACCGATTACCTTTCCAGCGGATGCCGTGACTGGACTAACCCCGTGTTTAAATTGGTGAAAAAGTTCCGAACCTGACCCCAATTGAACTGGAACATTGTTTGACGAGGCTGGCGAGGCTCCAGATATTCCGGCCTCTTCTCCGTTTTCCTGACGAAGTTTTTCTTTGTGGGAATCCTCGGCTAGCACACATTCGCCACTACCTTCCGGACTCTGCAAAAGGGAAACTTGCAGATGGTAACGAGGTGTCACCGGTTGCGCCGGGATTATCCTTGAATCCAAGGAAAAGTCTATTGCTGTATTGCCGTCGTTTGGCGAAGCTAGATCCCAATCTTGTTCCGGACCTTGCGGAGCGGGCGCTAATGCATGCTGTAAAAGTTGGGTTGACTGGCTATCACTGCAACATATGTTGGTGTCAGGTTTTTGAGGGTTTGATTCCGAGGTACGGGAGAGACGCGCCTGTCCATGGACTCTTCTTGACAATCTTCACCGCCTAGCGCGTAGCAAAATGCACACCGTATCAATATTCAGTGTTCAGCTCATGCAAAGGCCCCCGCTTCTGCGCATGCTGAACGGGCACGAAGAACACCCGTTGAAACGTGTTTGGACCGCACGTGCACAAAATCATTCCACGTGATCCCGACGCGCTCATAAGCACGTGTTCTCTTGTTCAACCTTCTCGCATTGTTCACTCATCTGTCGCTACCCCAGTCGCTCCTTTCAATTTGCGCCGGACGCTCATCGGAACGTAAATAATGTCGCGCAGGCCTCGCAAGACTACGCGAGGGCTTCGCACGCGGAAGATATCTCTGCGAGCATCCGCTGGGCTCGCGGATGACACCGAGAAACTGATGTCCAGCTCCATGGAAAACTCTGAGGACACCGGGACTGATTCAGCGCATTCACACTCTCGTCCAAAGCTACCACCGGCATCTCAACCGGTGCCCCACCACGACTATAGTGTGCACGAGATCACCAACGTTCCAGCACCCATCCCAGATACCGGCCTACCGCCTCCGTCAGCGGATACAACCACGCTCGTTACACCCCCTATTTTAGCTTCTCAGGCCTCTGTCACATCGAAAGCTTCCTCGAGTCGTTCACGTGTGCCATCGAAATCAACTTTTGTGCCATTGCCCTCTTTGAAGACACAAAACCTCACGGAGATTGAAGAGGCAGCTGCTCGCTCATCCTTAGTAATCCATCCAACGCCGACTGCCCAACCTGTTGCGATCACTACAGCGGGTAGCGTCTCACACGATCGTAGCCCTCAGTCGAACACCTCCCATTTGTCTACCACAGCGATTATTGCACTTGCTGTCAGCAGTAGTCTCACACTCTTTATCGTGATCGTCCTGGCCAAACTCCTTAAGCGGCCCCGTCGGAGAAGGACGCCTACTCCCTCCCTTCCCATCCTTCATGATGGGACTTTTCCGGATGACAAAATGGAAAGCGAGGGTTCCCCGATATTTGGGGGCAAGGAACGCTCGTCCCCTACCCTCCAAGCACGCAACGCGAAAGGAAATACTGGACTTTGGACATGGACCCAATACAACTCCGGAATCCCGAAACCTGCCCCGACGGTGACAGTGACCCGGTCGAGCTCTCAAGATCCACTGCCGAGTATCAATCAAATTACCCAACAAGATGGCCTTGGGGTAGTTGACAACGACGCAACATACGTCCAAGGGCAGAATCTGGCCCAATATCCTTTCATTGGATATGGTAACCCAAACGGTATCTCGAAGACCAAGGGTCCAGTCCATCTGCAGCCAGTCCAGAACGCAATCACTCGTGCGGTATCCAGGCTCTCTACAGTATCCATGTCCCTCTATCCGAATTCACCTGGCGGTTATTCGCAAGTAGGGGCGGATGTTGGCCTCGCAATAGACGGTGTTACGCACGAGGAACCAGGCAACGTCGCGGTGCCGAAATACAGGGACAGGATGATGGCAGCGCGCAATAGAACCAGTGTGATAGCACCTGGCAGTGCCAAGGACACCGCAGCGCTCAGGCGGTCGCAAAGCTTTGCATATGGTGGAATGGAAACCACCTCACCACGGAATGCGTCTCCTAACAGGGCGGCAGGAAACGGCGGGCGAGCTCGGATCAAATCGACATACTACACACCGGGTTCATATCCACGAGCATCGGCGGCGGCAACAAACTACGGTAAACACGATGTCGATCATGAGCTCGATGGGATCCAAGTTGGGCAAAATAGGATTGAGCACGTAGATTCTCAACGAGGAACCCCCGGTTTGCTATCGCCGGTCCCACCATCTCCACAACCCACATTGTATCCTGACGACTCGATGAGCGTGATTGGAGAAGTGAAAAAGGTCACACTCACGGGACGTAGTCAAAAAAAGCCGGTTCCGAAGGCGACCCACTGTGATAGCCCTCCATCTGACACGGCGGCACTGGGGAGCTTGATGATGGTGGACTTTGCGGCGTCCAAGTCGACGGCGTCGCTGGTCAACATACGACCGTCTGAGGCTGCCCGAGCGCGGGAGGGGCAGGGAGGGACATGCACAGTGACGGGGAAGAGCAACCTTAAAAAGAGGGTGGAAGATAAGCCACCGCGTGTTCCATCCCCACCACCGATTCCGTCGTTGGCGCAGATGGCGTTGCAACACGCGGACCCAGAAGGGTATGCAGACTATCACAGCCCGACATACAGCATCTATGGGCTGTACGATGGAGATCGGAAGAGCCGGGGGCTATCATACGGATATTAGAGTTTGTACCAGACTTTGATTTGTAGAGTAGTACGGTGAATGGAAGGTCTTGGCAGGACGGTTGCTGCGGAGAGAGTGAATAAGTCAAGTGCGCGACAGGCTGCGGACGCCGGACGTCGAGCTCCACCTTTTTGAGAGCAAATTCGTGTTCTGTTTGGGCCTGCTAGTGGTTAGGGTCTACATCAAGTTCCCAACATCATACCCCTCCTTCCTTATACCCCTCATCCATGTCTCAGCCTCAGGACACCGCAAAGGGCACCAGTGACCACCTCGAATTCGAGGAGCTTGGTCTCTTGCCAGACGCTCCTCCGGTCCCTTCTCTATCCGGCGTCCCTTTGAAATATATATCGTGAGTCTACCGTTGCGCAGTCGCACCCAGCCAACGCTTTTCTTCTCTTGACGCCAGTCTCGTCACGCTCGCCGTTCAAAACTCCCTCTTAACGATAATAATGCACTATTCTCGCGTGTCTATCCCCCCCTCCCAGTCATACTCCGCGCCAGCCGCAGTTCTACTCAACGAACTCCTCAAAGGCTCGATATCGCTCGCGATTGCCTTCATTCAAACAGACCCCTATGCCTCTGACACGGGTCCCACCACTGGCCGCTTCTGGAATCCCTCCAAAGTATTTCTCCGCATGCGTAGGCTAGGCAGGGAGGTTTTCAGCCCAGACTGCTGGAAATTGTCCATACCCGCCATCCTCTATGGTGTGTTGTTCCTCGCTTGCCGTCAGCGCCCCTTTTCATCCCTCCACCTCAAGTCATCCAGAACAACCTGCAATATATTGCAGCCACAAATTTGGAAGCCGCCACCTTTCAAGTCAGCTATCAAATGAAAATCCTCACAACAGCGGCATTCTCTGTCCTCCTCCTTCGAAAACAGCTCAGCGCTAGTCAGTGGGTAGCGCTCTTCTTCCTCGCCATTGGAGTAGGCATCGTACAGATTCAAACTGGGGCGGGCGGTCCAGCCAAAACGGCCTCTTTGCTGTTCCAAGGTGCTTCAATGAACGCTCTGAAAGGCTTTCTCGCGGTCGTGGCAGCGTGTTTTACGTCAGGTCTCGCAGGCGTCTATTTCGAAATGGTGTTGAAGAACTCTCAATCAGACCTCTGGATACGCAACGTCCAGCTCTCCGCCTTCTCACTACTCCCCGCACTCATACCTATCCTCATCACCGAGCATTCACAATCGGGCCTTATTCAATCGCTCTTCCAGAACTTTGGTGCTTGGGCCTGGGCCACCGTTGCAATCCAGGTGCTGGGCGGTCTGGTGACCGCAATGGTCATCAAGTACTCTGACAACATTCTCAAAGGCTTCGCGACGAGTCTCAGCATCGTGATATCGTTCCTGGCGTCCGTCGCGCTCTTCGACTTCCAAATCACGTTCACGTTCATCCTCGGATCAGTCGTTGTTCTCATCGCCACTTGGTTATATAACCAGCCCAGCCGTAGCCCAAGCTCATCTCGACTGGGTTATTCGATTGTAAAAACTTGATGGCTTCTGGAAGCATTGAATTCTCAAGAAGGTGACAGCCGGGTATTGAGAGGGACTCCCTCGCTTATGATCATGCGTGACATCATGGAGAGGAACAGCCGTCCGACGCTTACGACATACCTATATGTATACGCCTGCTGGACGTTTTTTTAACCCTCTTAGATTTGGACTGAAACATTTGGACTTGGAGCTTCCGACATTCTCTGCGGGAGCTTTCGTATATGATATAAGTCATCCTCGTATTCCGTGTTCCTCGTGCCCGAGCTGCCCTAGCCGCCATAGCCAGTTACGATATGTCGATGTGATATACACACTACAATATTCCACAAACAATTTCCACACGATGTCCTTTCCCGTTGATAATTGAAGATGCAAAACATCTATAGTGCAACCTGGAGGCCCATCGAATTGGTAGCAAAGAACGCACAGCACTAGCAATGGCAACAATTCTAAAAACGAGTGAATAGACATAATGTAAAACAAGGTGTTCCAGGGTGATAAATGTGAGAGTGGCTTTAGTTGCGTGATTCGAGACCTCTCTTGATAGCTGGGATCGTCATAAGTAAAAGAGGGTCAACGAAAGGGAAAGCAGATACGCACCATCGCAGGTATCCTTTGCATCACCGAACAGCATTTTCGCGTTCGGCATGTAAAACATGGGGTTTGGAACGTCAGCTAGAGCAATTGTGTCAGTGTACACACAGAGCACCCGTGTAGAGGACACATACCATAACCACTTGACATGCCTCTCTTCATCACGATGACTTGCTTGCTCTTCCATGCGTGAAGAACGGGCATGCCCGCTATCGGCGAACCAGGCTCGAGGGAAATCGGATTCACGGTATCGTTTGCCCCTATCACGAGTGTAACGTCCGTCCCGCCGAAGTCGTCGTTAATTTCGTCCATCTCCAAGACGACTATACGGATTAGCGATCAAAGAGGATGAGTTCACAACATCAGTCAAGCTTCATCGGAGAAAGGATGCACCCCACTGTCATATGGTACCGATGCCTCGGCCAGAAGCACATTGCACTGACCAGGCATGCGACCCGCCACCGGGTGAATGGCAAAGCGCACATTGATACCTTTCGCACGGAGCATCGAGCAAATTTCCGAGATGGCATATTGAGCCTTGGCCACAGCCATGCCGTATCCAACGACCTAAAGAGAGTAAGTGAGATCGAGACAATGAATGGAAAGAATGATTTACCAAAATGACACTGTCGGCATTGGCAAGGGCTTCTACTGTGTCATCCACAGTAGTCTTGGTAACTGTGCCTTCGATCTTGGTGGTCTCTGATGGTGCAATTGTACCAATACCACCAAATAGAACGTTGGTCAAGGACCTGTTCATGGCCACGCACTACAAGCTAGTGAACACAACAAGAGTGTTATGGAGGCAACTTAATTTACGAACCATGATATATGAAAGAATAGAACCGCTGACACCAATTAATGAACCGACGGTCGTAAGGAGCGGATTATCCAACATAAAACCTTCCGCAACAAGTGCAAAGCCCGAATAAGCGTTCAAGACGGTAATGACGACAGCTAAGGGAATGTCCAGTAGATGAGCTGAAATTGAGAATGCGGCTGTCATTAACACTCACGCATATCGGCCCCTCCAATAGCCGCTGTCGTCGTGAAACCCTTGATAAAACTGAGAAGTGTGCTTGCACCGAGGTAACCTGCAGCAACGAGGGGTACTGTTGGCGCAGCGGTGACAAAGGCAGCCATCGTCAGTGCATTGGCGCCGAGAAGCCCGGAATTGATGAGGTGTCTTCCTGGCATCATCAATGGTCTCGAGCTCATCTTCCCGGCCAATTTGAAGAAAGCTACAACGGAACCGGTGAAGGTGATACCACCAATCACAACTCCAAGGTAGGCTGTCACTTGGTGGAGTACGGAAAGGTGCGATGGATCGGCAAGCACGCTGGCGATGGAGGTGAACACAGCTGCAAGACCAACGACAGAGTGCAAAGCTGCAACCATTTGCGGAAGTTCCGTGGCTGTGATGCGCCGACCGATGATGGCACCGATTGTGGCACCCACTGTGGCAACTCCAGCAAACTGTGCTAGGAGTTCTGGAGGGAAGCCAACAGCTAACAATGACGCGATGATTCCAGAGCCTACGCCGAGGATGCCAAGAGCATTCCCTTGTCGTGCCGTGGTTTGTGAAGACAATCCAGACAGAGAGCCTCCGAAAAGTCACACTTAATTGAGAAGAGAACAGGAACCATGCCGCTCACCAATGCAAAGCAAACTGCTAGTCAAGTAGCCTGCTTGGACAAGACCAGCCATCCCGGTGCTCGCTGCGGCCAGGAACCCTCCCGTAAACACAACCGCAGGGACTCCGTACAACCACGAATATTCGGGCGGATCACTTGGCCCTGTACTTTATTAACCATAGCTCGAATTCCGTGACCATAAACTTACTCTTGAACATGTCAAGCATACGCTTGGTTATGACGAACCCTCCAGCGACATTCACACTGGCGAGAAGAACTGACAGAGCACCAAGTACTTGAGGAATGGTTTCCGGAAAGTAACCTCCACCCATCACAAACAAACCTCCGACACCAACCATTCCTATAGGTCATCAGTATCAAATATCGATTCGAGTGTGAGTGGACTAACCAGAGATTGCATTTGTAACTGACATCAACGGTGAGTGTAGCGCAGGAGCCACACCCCAAACGACACGGTATCCAACCAGACCCGCCAACCCAAAGGTAAAAAAATTGCTCATAAAGGCAGCTCCGGTGAGCTTCCCAAGAGCAACCACTGACCCTATTCCCGCAGTAACGGTGGCAACTTCACGAGTGGCCTTCTGCCACGGGGTGATGGCTTTGGTTTGTACTTCCTCCATCTTGAGAGTTGGACGGGGAGCTGGGGGAGGAGCTGGACGAGGAGCTGGTGGTAGTTGTTCACCTTTGTGGACCACAATTGAACCTCTGACAACTTCGTCGCTCAGGTCAACGGCGTAGTTGTTCCCTTCACCGACAGACAAAAGAAACTTCGTGATGTTGTTCGAGTATAGGGTCGATGACTGCGTTGGCAGCCGCGAAGGGAGGTCAGTATAACCTGCACAAGTGAATAGGTCTCTAACTGATCTCTATAGGGGACCGCATTACCGATGATAGTGACTCCATTCTTGACGAATAACTCCCCAGGCACAGTAGCCTGGCAATTACCCCCTGCTTCGGCTGCCAACTTGAAGAACATGAGTTTTTAAATCCCACAGACTTGATACAACATACGTCTACGATAACTGAACCCTGCTTCATTGCCGCAACCATCTGCAAGCAAACGTGAGTTCAGATAGTACAATTATTGGCCATTCACTGACTTCGTTTGTGATTAGCTTAGGAGCGGGTTTGCCAGGAATAAGCGCAGTTGTTATGACGATGTCGACCTCCTTGCATTGTTCCATGAAAAGCGCCATTTCTGCTTCGATAAATTCCTTGGACATCTCCTTGGCATAACCTCCTGCTCCGCCACCTTCCTCCTGAACAGTGACTTCGAGAAACTCGGCCCCAAGAGATTGAACTTGTTCACGCGCAGCTGAGCGAGTATCAAAACCTCGGACAATGGCACCAAGTCGACGGGCCTATCCAGAGTGAGTTTGCTTTCCCCAGAATGTACGTTCGAGTCAGAAGGACAGACCGTTGCAATAGCGCTAAGTCCAGCGACACCGGCACCAATGACGAGAACCTTGCCAGGGGGGACCTTGTAAACGCGTAAGACGTGTGAGAGACCCCTAAAAAAACGCGCGCCTACCTTTCTGTAGCAAAAAGATCAGAAAACACCTATTACCCTAGCACAGCCATGCACTTACCCAGCTGCTGTGACCTGCCCGGTAAGGTATCGACCAAAGTGGTTGGAAGCTTCTAAAACAGCTTTGTAGCCTGCAATGTTGGCCATAGAGCTAATCCGAGGGCATTAAGTATGAGCTCTGAATGTGATCGTTATGCTCACCTCAAGGCATCGAACGTTTGAGCGCGCGAAATGCGTGGGATCATGTCCATGGCGAATGCGTTTACGTTACACGAGGCCAACTTTTCCACAAGTGACTTGTTCTGCGCAGGGTATAGAAAAGAAATGACAGTACTACCTTCTTTCAAGGCGGTGACCTCCTCATCTTGTGAAGGGGGTCGCACTTTCAATAAAATATCCGTCTTCTTATAGAGTTCTTCTTTGGATACCAAGGTAGCTCCAGCCTTGGCGTAGTCTCCGTCTAAGAATTGGGCGGCAGCACCGGCGTTTCTTTCGACTAGAACACTGCCGAAGCCTTTTTTCTTCAACAGGGCAACATTCTGAGGGGTAAGAGATACACGACGTTCGTCCGGATACGTCTCTCTTGGTGCGCCGACGATGAGAGATGAATAAGGAGTGCCTGTGAGAACAAGGGGATACATATCAGTTCATGTTAGGTGATGCAGGCCATGACATGCACCAGAATCCTTTATTGCCTCAAAAGTTGGTGGTGTTGGTTGATTTCTACGGTATACGGACCAGTGGAATGACCGGACGCCTGTAATATGATCATTGCATACAGTGAAAAACTCGTCGAGAGGGTTACATGTCGACCATTCTAACCTGAACAAAGTGGTTTGAGTGCTATGCTGCCCAACGACCGGCAGCTCATGGTCGTCACGGACGGCCTGCAGGCCGACATAGACATGGTTGTGGTTTGGGAAACACTCACTCGCACGACTGCCCCAGACTTCCCAGTGGAGGTCTGAGTTTCTCACGCCAAGTACATAACACTAACCCTTCTGGCTGTTTGGCATGATTATTTTACACAGACTTCCCCACCCAGGTTGATGATCTAGCCGTAATCCCCCGTGCCTGGCTAACCGCGTTTCGGCCTCCGAATCTCAGTCTGACAGTCATACGACGGCGCACCGCTCATTGAATACATGGCTTTACTCGGACGATGAGGCTGGACATCCTTGAAAAAAAACACGCGCCTTGGCCGCATAACTCGTGTCATGCGGATAATCGCCTTTCATTATGAGCGATGTAGCTTGTTTAACACTTGGGACATACATAACAAACACAAGGTCAGGAGCAACATTATCTTTCCCGACAACAGACGAGTGGATCGCCTAACTCGCCTTGATGAGCGAGAGCTCCACGTCCACGAGTTCCCGAGTGTGTGGGTGTTCCCACAGGGCCTCACTTGCTGCAGGCTCTATGGGAGGAAGTGGCCGCCGAGGATTACCTCCATATCCGTAAAGTTTATCTAGTAAAAACTTGGTACCAGCTATAGAAGATTTAGCGATTGTAGCATCCGCCCGTGCAACGATTCCTTGCAATCTTTGGGCGTCGCCGAGAAGCTTTGGATCAGTCTTGGATTCCTCACATAGCTGGAATAGTTTCACTAGCGTATGCTGTTGCAACGGCGATGTCATCAACACGAGTGTTGTAAAACATTTTCTCACTTACTGGTGCGACGTTCGCAAGACCTGTGATGGCACCGTGACCATTGACATATGCGCTCGGGAGGAGGAAGTCGGTGAATCCACCGAGGACAAGGAATACACCCTTGTTCTTCCGCAAATGGTTAGAAGAAAAAGTGGGGTCGGAAACAGTGGCAGCGATACGTGTTAGCTTTCCTACATCGCCACACCTGTGAAAGAGTTAGCATCGGCACTCGTGTACTATATATTGGTTTTGTGAACGCACGTAAGTTTGACGCCAACTAAATTGGGACACTCAACGGCGAGCTCAGTGATAAGATCAGAATCCAGATTGATCCCCCCCGCAGCTCCAGGATCTGAGACAAGATGAACAAGTCAGCCGTATATCATATATACGAGCGCTGCGCTCACAGTTATAGATCATGACGGGTATCGGACTCTTTTGGCTTATCTCCGTCCAAAAAGCCTTTAGCGCTTTCTTGTTGCCAGCGAGTGCCCCAGCAAAGTAACCACCACAGATGGCAATAGCGCAGTCCGCCCCAGAGTCAGCTGCTTCGTTTGCTAACTCGATGCACTCCCGCGTGCTACCAGCACCAATGCCAGAGACAATCGGTACCTTGTCTAAACCTGCATTGTCCAGGACCTTCCTTGCTGTCCTGATCAACGTCGATCGCTCGGCATGCGACAAATGAATGGCTTCGCTCATGGAACCTGACAACAGCGGTCGGACACCGGCTAAAGCTGTTTGAAGAATATGTTTCTCAAATGCGTCGAGATCTGTTCTTCCCTTTAGTAGCACATTCCCAGCATCCGAAAAGTAACACTGACCAAGATCCTCGGATTCTAGTTGAAAAAACGTTGGAATAGGAGCATAGATTCCAGGACTCAATGGGCGGGCTACAGTGGTATGACTTTGGTCATTGGTGCAGCTGGCCGCCATGCTTGAGATCGGGGGTAAAGGGGGGGGATGGCTCACAAACAGAGTCTGCAGTCCTAAACGGGGTATATAAGGTGTTTCTGAGCTTCTCTTACATGTTGGTTCCGGTGAGCGGACTGAGCCCGTAGAAAGCCCGGTCCGCGGTGGTACTACGTACTGGCACGACACCAAGCCAAGGAGGCGAGCCCATTTGGTTCTGTACGGCGCCGAGCGTCGAGTCGTTACTCATGTCCCGTTAGGAATATACAGGTTGGAACTCCACCAGCTGGGTGATTGGGATCGTGACTCGAAGTGACTGGTATATGAAGCCAGTAAATGGGTGCCGGGGCTAGTCTGGTGACCCTCCCGGTCTATCCGGGGCACTCGCGGCCCGCCCCGGCCACCGGAGCCCGGACTACTGTGCGATGTCTCTGAGAAACAAGGTACAGTTGAGGCGCGCACGTTCCCTGTGTAAAGGCGTCGCGGGATGGATTGTTCAGCATCCTACTATTTCTGCGCGTCGACTATCTCTAATCGATCAAGAACCTCTCTCTCCCACGACCTCCAGCCATCTTCACCGCGATCACCCTCGTCTTCCAATGCTTTGTCAAAAACATCCCATGGCACACATGATTTGTCTTCTTCAGCTCCGGGATCCAAGGTGAACCTTCCTTGCCGAGAGCGAGTCAAAGTGACCACGTGCGCGGCAGAACCAAGCGCGAGACCGAGATCATGAACGATCGAGCGAACATACGTGCCTCCGGAGACTTTCATGCTCAGAACGAATGCCGTTGGGACCTGCTCGATGTGTTCATCAGGTTTGTCTTGTGTGACGGGATCAACCCCGACAGATTCCAGTGCTGTCTTGAGGGCAGCCTTCTGATCTGGAGTGAACTCCTTCTGTGGCCACCGAAAATTGTGGTCACTCCCCTTCCAGTCGACAAGGTCCAGTGAATGGACAGTAACCTTCCTCTTTTCAATGGGCCGAGGCAACGGTATGCCTTGGCGGGCATACTCGTACAATGGCCTACCATCCATCTTGAGCGCGGAGAATCTGACAAGGACTGAGGGATAAGAACGAGGAACTGGGAGTAGGGACAGACATGGGCGGTGTTTGGTATATCTCGCCTCTGAATTTGTCAAGGATCGTCTCCACAGCTTCTTTGGTGACATGGCGCCATGGGGCGTCGCGCACACGGGCTCCATGACAATCATAACTATCTGTTTCGCAGCCCAGCAGGGCAGTGGTCCTGTACTCCTATACATCCTGGCTGAGGACTCGGAGTAGGATGGGTGATCCGAGGGAGCAAAGATACCTTGACGCAATCCAGAAAGTCGGAGAGCCGTTTGGTGCCTTTGCCGACACCAATGACTAGGGTCACCGAGTCACTAATGTATCGATATGAAAGAAGATATGGATGTTACCTAGTACCCCATCAGCAAGTGGATCCAGCGTCCCACCTTGACCGATCTTGACAGTATCTTTTCTCCTCTTCCTACTATCTTTTCCGGTTCGGTTTTCTAGCTTGCGAGCGTCCACAAATAGGCGCGAATTTCCGACGAGTTTCTTTATGTCTTCAAGAACAGACATTGAAGTTGGGCCCGAGGGCTTCGAGACGGCAAAAAGCCCAGACAAAGGCAAGGGAGGGACGAGTACTTTGGGCATGTTCGTAATGAAGAGGGTCAGTCTGGAAGCAGGGTGAGAGGATGGGAATGTGCCCTGCTCAGAAAGACACCACCGAACTTGCCATCGAGTCTTGGTTGTCACGTAAAGTGTTCAGCCGTTTGCAAACATTGCAGGCGAAGCGAAAGATTTCCAGTGATTATATTTGTTCAGTAGTCAACGAGTCCGTTCCGTGGCACAAGCAGACCACAAGCGAGACTTCCTCGATGGACACATCAGAGGTGAGGCCTTGAGGTTTATTATACTATCTCGGCGGCTCGTCACTAACATGCGGTCAGACTCAGACCCGTGTAAAGTTTCGAGCCAACGGTCGTAGCTGGCAAGCCCAGCTCATGAGCGTTCTTCTGCCATTGGCTACCGCTTATGTCCGAGGCGGTTATCATGACGCTTACCCTTCTCACTACATCAAACTCGATGATCTCTGCCTTTGTGTCAGACCGTTACCGCTGTCGTGGGTGGACGGTGTTCTTTTCTATCTTGGAGGTTCTAGTTTTACGGTACGCTTTTCTAGCAAGGTCACCGTAACGTTCCTCACTCACTTGTAGCAAGTGAATCGTCACATGTCCGCTGTGGATCCCATTTATTCTCGACTACAGGAGCTTACTGCGCGCCTGCACTGACGACGTGGATGGCCAACAACAGCGCACCGCGCATCAGGCGAGCAACGCCTGTCGCGATTGCTTTCATCATGATCAATGCGGGTGGTATTCTTGCCACTTGGCTCCTTGGCTCAGCAGTCAGCCTAACGTACCTTTCCCGAGAAAACCGTTTGAAAGCCGAGAAGAGACCAAAGTTGACAAGGGAAGAACAACCTGTCCGGGGTCTTGGAGATCGTAGCGCATGGTTCGTCTACAATCTTTTGAATATGTCCTTGGACGGACGTTTGGTACGCATACAAACATATAGGATTGTTCAATGAAAATGGCGAGACTGAGTTGTGCCGGGTGAAATACAGCGCCTTCTCTGCATTCCGACAGGGATGGATGGCGAAATTTTGAAACTTGCGGCCATCCATATATATAGATGACGGAGACATGCACAACATGAGGCTAGGGCCCGCAGACGCATCAAGTGAACGAAGTAGATCGCGACAGTACTAATGTCCTATACATTTCCATTGATCCAGGCTCCTCCGCAAACACAACGGCTCGCCCACATTTTCTCCCAAGTTCTCCACCTCAACGAGACATGTCCTGCAACGCTCACCTCCCCGCCTATCCCTGACCTATACCCGCACCGGATGCATAGCAATCCGGGGTTGTGCCGTATCAAAGCACATTTAGTAACGACATCCCTGTCCTGCTCTTTCCCGGATTGCTCAAAGGTTGACAAGCCTGCGAATGCGTCAACGAGGTTTGCAGCCCTGATAAACAAACGTGGTTTGTCGATCGCGGTAGATGTATATATTGTGTGTACCAGTTTTCGCAGGGACGGGTATTGAGCGGGGACCGGATGGCATTTTGACAGCGACAACCTCGTTTCATCCCCTATTGCGAAAATCGGGGGAGGTGCGCGGAATTAATGAGGATTGCTCAAACATTGTACCTTATGAGAATGGGAACAGGCTATATGACTTACCAGGAATGCTTCTCACGTCAGGCATTGCACCTTTTAATATCTCTTCTATTCCCCTGAGATCAAGCCCAGAGCAACTAATAGCATCCATGAGGATATCTCGGGCAATCTGAGAATTTTCTCCTTTGGGTGTGAGTGCACTAAGTGAATGGTAGAACCGATTCACGTGCATTATCACTCCAATCAGATTCGTTAGGATCCATGGATGAGTTAGGTGGAGCAAAATAGGCGAATCAAAAGGCGAAGAGAGGCGAGGTCGCTCGCTTTCTAGGGTGGGTGAGCGGCCCATTGCGCGTGCACGATACAGAGGAACATACCGTCCAGGGCGAGAATATCTTTGTCATCATCGGGCTCGAGTTTCGCTTGAAACTCGTTCGCACTTGGAGCCAGGTCCGCTAAATCGGCGGCAAAGAGGCATTCCTTCACGAGCTTCTCTAGAAAGCTCACTGCCCACCCTGACAGACTAACGAGCTGCCAGATAGCCTCTGGATAGAAACGGTCAGCACAATCGTTTCTATCGCGGGAAGAATAGTCCTACCAAGGTCGTATCCTTCGGGCTCCTTACAGTCTTCGAATGCAGCAAGACAGGCTACTACGGAACACATGTCGTGAGCATTCCTCCAAAGCGACGACAATAGGTCTTTCTCCTCCTCATCCGCGAGAAGTCGTGCTCTGGTTCTGAGAAGTGGTGTGACAAATGGCCAAGGAAAGTAGAGGATCAACTAACCTATAAAACTCGACAGTCGCACCCAGAATATCTGCAACACTAAACGCGCCAACTAGTCCAGCACGTAAATTTATCTCAAACGCTAACCACGCCCCCCTCAAGGTATCCACAATGGTATCCAACGGCACCGTAGGTACAGCAAGGACATGAGCAACGTCCGCTATTGATCTACGCGCTTGGAGAGAAGCAATAAGTACCATGGAAAGGGGTGAGATGTTTCTCGGAGCAGAATCTAAGAGTTGTGAGGTTGAAAATGTCACGGAAAAGTGGAATGTATGTACCTCCTGTTGGTGATGTTTTCGTGAGTTGCTTGGGCAGAGTATGGATTGACATTCTACGCAAAGCCATTGTGCACAAAAGTACTTGATTTCTTGACGCTGTCATGTTCACCGGCCCTGGAATACACAAGTTCAGGTGTGTAGAGTACTTGCTGACATAGAAGGACTTACAATCCATTCCTGCCCTACTTATTGGTGCCATGATTGGTGACCGTTCCCAATCAGGGTCATCAGTAAGGTCAGGTCTGCAACAACGATTCTAGTGCATTAGTGATTCGGTTTATACGTCACGGCAACGCACAGACGCAGAACTACAACATTACCAACCACCACTTCCATCGCCTTCTGGCTTCGTCGGGAAATAGGACCACCCGCATCCGCCAGGAAGGCTATCAGACCCCTCTTCCGGGGATTAGTGGATGCCCACGCTGGACACGACAGCGCCAAAACACGTGGGAAGAATGAGCGCTCTCCGACCTGGTAGATAGTCTGGTTAGGTGCGTTAGTATTCACCAACAAGTTATCGTGGCGAGTATTACCCAAGTAGTCTTAATAGGTGCGGCTGACGACGGCGCGCGGGCAAGGGTATACGCTACAACAGCCGATTTAGGCATTATGCCATCTACATGGCAGAAAAGATGAGATGTTTAAGTTGATATCAGCAGGCCATCAAAGCACACATGGAAATGGGTAACCCTACATTCTTCAAAGTCCAAGAAAGATGCCACCAGGAATGTTGGTGGGGGTTCCGCTAGACGTATAGGTTGCTTGTCCCTCTTAGGTGAGGTTCTCGGTGAAGCTGAGGGATCGGGCTTTGGAGGTGGAGAGCAAACGAACGTGAGGCCGCTCATGTGGGGGAAGAGGTGATGAAGAGGTGGGAGTGGTTGACTGATCAGACCTAGCATTCCGAATTCATGCTTGAGTAGTTCGTAGGCGACGGTAATCGAGATCATACTCATATACGTTCCATCGAAACGGAGCTTAACTTCGCACAACTCGATTGTCTGTTCCTCTGCTAATGCGCCCCACTCTAGTGGTGGAACATGTTCATCTGGAGATGGATCCTGCGGCTGCGTAATATCCAATGAGATACCAAGGTCGAGATCGTTATATGCGGCCGGTTGCAAGCTGTCAGAAGTGGGATACCTCCTAGACCTCATAGCGACCAAAATGGAGGACTCTGATGCAACGGCAGGGTGAGACGGTATGAGGGAAAAAAAATAAAAGCAAAACTTATACCGCCGTAAATAAATCCGATAGTGGCATGGATGCATAATCTCGAGGTCTTAGGGCCAGCCGGGGTGTCGTGCATCGCACCGAGCGGTTGACCCTCGACAGTGAAATAAGGCTGAGTCAAAGAGCAGAGCAACATTTTGAAAGACGGGACATAGGTGCGGAGGTAGCAAACATGAAGTTGGTGTGCCTGCGTCACAAGCAGGAGAGTTGGATTCGACACCGATGTGAGTGGACCCCGAGATGGAAGGCGAAATGATGAACCATCTGCAGAGGTTGACCACTATTCGAGATGAATGACAGCGCTTGTCTGGACTGGAAATATGAGACGACGGACCTCGCGTTCAGTGCCAGCCCAAGCACATGTTATCACGGCAGCGCCGCGGCTGAATTGCCAGTATTCTTTGACTATCCAAGCATCTACACAAGGCCCACGATTCCAAAGGCAAGCGATACCGTCACCTTGGTAGCTAGGGAAAAATGCGAACAGCCAGTGGTCGTTCGGGGATACACTGATGACAGTTGGTGGTTCATAGGAAGCGGGAGAGCGAAGAATTGGATCTGGGGATACCACCAGGAATTGCTTTGAAGATGGGAATAGACGACCGATGACGATGGGTTGTGATGGATGTGCGGTGAATATTGTAGAAGAACTAGACCACGCCGCGGGTCTGCCATGGGTCAGGGTGGTAGGGATACATGCTGGGGACGACATACCTCCGAAGGTCCTCCACGAGAGGATGCAGGTCCCACCAATTTGCCCTCCAACTTCCACTGGTCTTTTCTTTGGTAGAACACTTGCCTTCCGACGTGGACATCCGTGTCGACCGTCACTAAACTCGGCGATCGCCGATACGCGCACAATATTTATGGGGTCACGTGATTATTGCATCGTCATGTCAAGTCTCTATCTCTTGCCAATGGTACTACCCACGTCATGTCCAAGTTTCTCCAAACATCTGTACTTGTGCGGGGTCTGCGCACAGAACTCATTGTTCAACCGTTTGCAGATCGGACCCTTGTGCTTGTCACCCAGATGGGCAAAGTAGGGAATTTGGTGCAGTCCCATCTCCATCCTCTCAAGCGTCCACCGCTAACTGGTGTTCAGATCCAAGCTTCCATTCCGTCGACGGCAGATCTGCATCCCCATACTGCATTCGATGTTTGTGATCCACGAGACCCCCTCCCTTCTCCCTCTCCGGCCATACAACTCACGCCAATCTTTGGGAGTGCGCCATCAGAAGATATGCAAACGCTCTACTCGCTTTATGCAGCACAAATTGCAACTCTAATCTGGCTAACCATTGGAGGTGAACCTCGTGGTGTTGTTGTAGGGATTGCGCTTCAGAGATCCAAGGGCCACGAGGAAGGGGAACTTGGCGAGGAGGAACAGCAGACCTTTCGTGAGGTGTTAGAAGCTCTGCGAACAATATTGAGAGTAAATTTATAGTTATTAATCAAATTATTTTAAATAAATGTCCATAGGGTTAAGGTTAGCACGATGCAGGAACAAAAAGATAGCCTGCCCAGCCAGAGTGGCTATGGCAGGATGCCCATACAAGCCGCAGTTACCCTCTGTGTGGACAGGGTCGCCATGCTATGGAAGGTCCCCACGGCCCGCACACGCCATCAAGGTAAGTATGAAGATTCCGTTTGTCTGCCCGTCAATCAATCGCGCACGGACCACCTTGTCGTCTTTTTCAATTTGGCCAAGTACCTATCTTGGCAATGCGTCGTTCTGTATCAGCTTGTACAGTGCAATATATTCTCCAGTGCGCTATTCTCCAATCCCTTTTGTTCCGTGAGATGCAAACGACCCGGAAGGTCCTTTGGCTTCTCTGCGTGGTGATTCTCCGCCGTCTCTTTCCCGCTGCCGCTTGGCCCACTTCCACTGGAGAAGAGCACCCAGCCATTGATCGGGAGGCAGCGCAGTGCGAGGATTCATTTCGTAGAGGTAGTAAGCCAAGCACCCCGTGAACACACCCAGCACAGGATCAATTCCACTGTCAAAGAGTCAGTGAGTTGAAACAAAGGTTTGTATTGATGAGATGGCCAACCGTGAAAGTAAGACCCGATGCGACATTTCGTGTCTTGCGGGCTGCCACGGCGTGAGTGCGTGTGTTATTATTCAGCAGTGCCGCAGTCCAGAAAGACACGACCGACGGTCAATCGCCGCCGAAAAATGCCGTGGAACGGAACATCGGTTAGTTGAGCACTTTGCTGTTGAAAATTCGTGCGTAAGCCGCGTGTGGTCTCGCAAACAAAACTCTAAGTCCTCTGCCCTTTGTTCAAGTCCAGACAAGTCCAACTCATCCCCGACACCAAATGTCTGCTGCAGTGACCCTCGAACGCCAGATTCGTCCCATCTACGGTTGGTCCCAAGCTCAACCTTTCTTTGGTTAACTGCACTGATAACTGGTTAACTACCTCGACCGCAGAGGCTCTCGACACCGGCTCGAACAAATCTGCAATCGTTTCCTGCAACAAGCTGCTCAAGAAGTATCCTAACAACTTGCTAGTCAAGGTATGTTGTATACAGCTTCGCGATAACTTTCGGCTTACCCGTCTTCATAGTCTCTTAAGGCGCTTGCACTCGTGCGCTCCCAAAAAGTAGAAGAATCTCTTGCATTGTGCGACGAGGTACTCGCTGTCAAACTCCTGGATGATGCAACCATTTCTGCCATGATGCACGTCCTCAAAGGTCTCGGAAGGAGTAAGTCCTCGTTTCCTTACCGATTTCAGGGACCTGCATCAACGTTCTTAGTCACCGACATGGTCAACATGTTTGAGGAGGCCTACAGACAGCAACCTCTGAACGAGGAGTACGGCGCTCAGACGTTCTTTGCACACGTGCGCACCGCCAATTGGAAGTCTGCACAACAGGTACGTTTCTTGAGACTTGCCCGTATTAACCTGATATCTGTGGCATACGTCTTCATAGGTTTCCACAAGAATGCACAAACAATTCCAAGAGGACCGGTACTTGTATTGGAGCGTAATGGGGGCAATCCTTCAGGTTCGTCTTGTCCGTACAACCAGTCACAAGCTCACATCACCCATTCCCAGGCTAGTGATCCGTCAACAACCTCAAGTATGAAGACGCTGCTCTATAAGCTTGCTCATAGGCTGATCACCTCATCGCCGTCCCCATCCTACCTAACTGTGGATCGCTTTTACATGCACATCAGCATCCTGAAGGAGTTGGAGTTGTATGACGAAGCGAACACGCTACTAGAAACCGATATTGGAAAGACGATCTGTTCAACTAGTCTCGCATGCGATCAGACTCGTCGTGAGATCTGGCGAGGCAAGTGTCTTTTCGGGGAAGAAGGACAGCGTGCGCAACAAAAAATTCTGAATGGGTCTGCCTAACTTCATACTTGTAGCATTTCAGAGCTAACCATTTATTCAGAGACCGCAACTGGTTAGAATTTTTGTCCGTTCTCGATTCGACTTTCGCTCCGGTCGCGTCTCGGCGAGAAGGGGGAATCACGGAAGAGAGCAAAAACGACTGCCTTGAAAATCTTTCCAAGACGCGCGCACTCCTTGCGGAGGTTGCGGAGAAAGATGGCACAAAAAGCCGGGCTGCTCCTCTAGCTCTACTTGAGTTAGAACATCGCGCTCATAGATTTGGCTTGTCTGGTTAGTTTTCTGTCATAGAAGACTCGCAGACTTTGCAGACGCTGAAACTTGATCTCAGCTGACAGTGTGATTGCCGGCTTGGTGGAGAACTACTTCACTCAGTTTGGTGACAAACCATGTTGCTTCGAGGACCTGATCACTTTTCTCGATTTGAAGACTATGTCACTTGACCAGTGGAAAGCATTTCTTGCGCACCACCAACCATCCTTCGTAAGTACCGTCCGCAATTACGCGGTGACGAATTCTTTTCTCAATCCGAGCCCCACCTCAGGCGTCCGTGAGTGACCTCCAGCGACTGATCAATGTACGGAAGTTCGAGCGCTACATGCTCCTGGATTCAGAAATCACGGTCGAATCTGAGACCGCTCGCGGGCTGAAGTATCTCAAAGAATACCTGGATGGCCTCGCGCTTGGCATGGACCTCCCGGTTACTGAGCTACAGCCTGCCGACGACTTGGTTCTTCTGGCTGCACATGCTTTTGTCATGGTCTGGGCACTCAACCGTTCGGAGGAGGCTCTCTACCAGGCGGCTACTGTCTTAGAATATGGATTGGTTAAGAGTCGTATGTCATTTCAGATGCGCATAATACTTGTTCGGATATATCGTATTTTGGGTGTGTTGTTTGGCTTGTAATTGTTGAGTTACTAACCCTTCGATCAAGGTGCATCATCACTTGCGCTGGAGCATTACCGCCAGATGAATGTCAAGCAAGTTCAAAACGACACTTTGTCCCATCTTATTCTTACTCGCGCTTTGACGTTTTCGCTTGCCGCCACTGGGGACCTAACATACCCTTCGGAATGCTTAGAGTCTAGTCAGATATACCTAGTAAGCTCTCAAGAGGTTCGTTTCCCCGTCACATGATATCCTCCTGTTCTAAGTCGGGCTAGACTTCGGACTTCATTGTTCGTTCGTTCACTGCGGAGAAGTACACCCAAACTCCGGATTTCATTGATTTCGAGGATAGACTGGAGAACTCCCTCCAGAGGGACGTCGTTAAATTGGAGCATGTCCGCATGCGTCTCACGCACGAACCATTGAACACGGACATCATCGATATGGAACTCATCGAGCTCAAATTCATGTTTGACCGCGGTGGGTTCCCTGGATTTTTCACGATTGATTCTAACATAATCAGCAACACAGCTCACCATGACAATCGCGATTTCGTCACCATTCCTAACTATCAGCCCCATTGTAAACCAACCTTGAATGAACAGAGTTTGCTGTTTGGGACATCGACTGGCGTGAGTATCACAGTTGTTGTATGGGACCTAAATATCGAAGTTCCATCCGTTTTAGCAAGGGTGGTTGTGGTGTTTTTTGAAGATCTATATCCGTGCATTCCAGCACGCTAGTGATTTGGACGATATGGTTGAAGAGAAATTGCTCGTAGGTGATCGGCCGAAGAAGAGCTCTGATCCCGAGGTGCAGTTGCCACTGCGAGAGCGACTTGGTTTGAGGAGAGCAGAAGAAATCGCAGAGGTAACAGTGCCTCAGCTTGAGTCTCAATCTCATGGTTAATGTTACCTTCAGTTGACCTTCGACGAGACCCAATTGCTCGACTGGGCCACTGCCCTTGGTGACTGGCTCGAACCTCATCACAACCATATTCGGCCCTCACCGGCCGTAGTATTGGCGGAGGCCTCCAGACAAACGGAACTGAAGACCGGGTTTCCGTTGCGTGGCGTTGACCAAGCTCACGTTGGTGATACGAACGGTCACCCCAAGAAGGATGAGGAGGCACCTCCTATCAAGGAAGCGCCGGGCATACTCACTGTGTTCTTTGATACCATGCTTTCTCGTTTCAGGCATCTGCTAGAGTCGAAACGCTCAATATCGGAGTTGTTGCATATTGCCACAATCACACAGGAGGTCATCAATGGCTCAGCTACCGCCCTTGTATCTTTGGCTAATGTATTTCCTCTAGGCATTTATTCTCTTCATAATCGAGACGATGCGCTTCAAATCTCCGGCCGTAGTCAAAATTCACAAACTCGGTAATGTGAGTTGTAACGCTAAAATCCGCTGATCGTATCTACTAATGGACGACTATACGGCAGCTTGTCTCACAGTTCAAAGATGTTCGGTTAAAAGCCAGTTGCGTGCTGAAAGAGATGTCAGCAGCATTGATCAAAATCGGAGAGGTCGAGGGTTCCTTGGAGCACCGTCGAGCATTTGTGCAAGCCTGCACGGCTGTGACTATTGAACAGGTTCATCCATCCATTCTCTTTCGAGAGGCATATTGATTTTTAACGACGACTCCTACGGGACTTCAGATCACCCACGACTTTGTTTTGAATGTTGCCAAGAGCGTCACTGACTCGCGGAAGAAGGTGCTTGAAGGCATTGGGAAGGGAATGGTGAAGCTTAACGCTGCGTACGGGCAATCATAAGACCCGTTACTATATTACTGCCCATTATCAGCCCCACTCATTCTTGCATAGATTTAATCGGATAGTTACTTTCTATCACCCCCCGAATCGGCACCTACCCACTAAATACACAACATTTTCACCATTTTACTTTACACATCCCCGCTCTTGTACTATACCTACATCTGCGAATTTGAACGAGCAAAAATAATGCAGTGGTTCTCTTGATCGTGAAGTTGGCCTTGCCTTTTGACTCAGTCAAGCAGTCACTCCATGCCTTGCCATATGCAGCGCTCCGCGTGACGTGACGCGATGCGTGACGTTTCGCGTCATAACGCGTCTCGTCGGTTTGACTAACGAATCTGACCTTCCACTATCATCATACACCGCAATGAGTCAATGTGGGTCAACGCAAAAACCAATATTCGATTCCCTACTTACTCAAATCACGCAGACAACGACAATAATTACTATGGTGGAACGGCAGGCGGTGGCTACATGACAACGGGTTCACCGTACGGCAGCGCAGCTGGTAGCCCAGGAGGTTTCGCTCGTGTATGTTGGCTTTTCTCGCCCTTGCGATTTATTCTCATCCACCTCAACATTTAGAAAAGTGAAACTGCGCATTCACTACGCCCTATGACGATCCACCAGCTCATTCAAGCCAGCCAAGCACACACGGACGCTGACTGGGTCCTCGATGACCAAGAGATTGGACAAGTAAAAAAATCATCGTACACAAATGTTCAGCCTATTAATTATATCATCCAGGTCACCGTTGTTGCATATATTGCTTCAGTACAAGCGCAGGCAACGAATAGTCAATATATGCTCGACGACGGTTCAGGTCGAATCGAGGCTCGTCACTGGACCGACTCCTCTATAGAGGACGAATCAGAGAAGAATGGCATTGTGTGAGTTCCCTTTCTGTTGTCGCCTTTACGACTCGTCGTTAACTCTTGTAGCGAGGGGGCATATGTGCGGGTTCTTGGGAGTTTGAAGACGTTCGGGAACAAAAAATACATCAACACCAATCTCATACGACCGATTGATTCACCCACCGAGATTTTCTTTCACCTTCTGGAAGCTATGACTGTCACTATGATATGGGAACGTGGTCCAGTGAGTTCGATACTTGTCGCATCAGCTCAATTTCAACTCTCCACAGCCACCAAGACCCGGACAAGAAGTAACACCGCAGAAGAACGGGGCTGGTCCAAGCACTGCGTATTCAGCTCAACCAGCTGTCGCCTCTAGCGATCAATTTTCACACTTGCCAAATTTGCATCGCTCTATAATTGCCTTCATTCAATCTCAGCCAAGTAGTGCAGAAGGCATTCATGTCAGTGCTATCGCCCGCGCGGTGGGAGGGACTGCTGTAATAATAAGGTATGTGGTGAGTTATGCTGAATTGTCACCCACGATCAACCCGACCATTTAGCGATGCTCTCGACAAATTGACGGATGATGGGATCGTATATACTACCGGTGATGAATCTCACTTCACGATGTGTTGAATGAGATACACATGCTGGGACCGTTCGTATTGTATGGTATTTCCGAGTCGTTGTAACCATGGCTATATGCAACTGGCCAGTAATCTGACTTCGGGACGGAGCTGCAAAAGTTGACCACTACTTGAGTACAAGTTTGCTTTCTGTCCCTTGTTCCGTCCATCCTTGTCTCACTGCGTAGCAGCTCTTAACTCGTGATGTCTGATCAACAACTCAATGATGAGCATATTGTCTTGGCTCATTGGATTCCACCCACAACTGATACCTGGGGAAATCCGATTCGTCCTGTAACCATTTTCCAGTTGCATCACTGGCAAGAACAGTCTTCATCTTCCTCTGAAGACGAGCCTGAAAGGGGAGGTTTTGATGAGGTGAGTACATAGAGATGCTGAGGATTTAAAACATATTTGAATTGTATTGCACACAGGTTATACTTGTTGCTCATGTAATAAGTGTAGACATATGCCCAGCAAATGCATCTTACATTCTCGAAGATGGAACAGGCAGAATACATGCTGATAAAGAAATTAATAGTGTAGCTTTCCAACTTGGATTGTCTGCAGAGGAGAAGGAAACTACTCAATACCAGGCCTTGTAAGTCCATTATCATATCTCTCTTGTATGCCAACAATCATCATATTTCTGAAGTGAACATACCTATGTTGAGGTTATGGGTAATGTCCCAAAGTACTCAAAGTGGAAGCCTAGGATTAAGATCAACTCAATTCATCCTGTCCATGGCTATCATCAAGTCATGTATCACACTTTGAATGTGATTCACAGTGACATGCTCTCTCAGCAGTGTATTCAGGTGGGTTAGTATTTTAGTGGAAAAGGGTTGCTTATCTACTTGGATCAGCCATATGAATCTGACCAGGGCTTTGGGCCCAATGAGGATATGGAAAACATGCCTGTGGATGATGTCAATCAAAATGATATCAGTACTCAGCACCACATCTCCTATGCCACTCCAGTTTCACATCCAATCCTTCCCAGCACATTCTCACCACAGAAACATCAACCATACACTACCCTCAAGCCACTTGAAAGGGCTATCATGAAGTATATGTGTCACCACAGAAATCATCATGTTTTGACTATGGAGCTGGCAGAAGTGATTCAAAGATCATCTGGGTGTACAGAACTTCAGTTCAAGTAGGGTTTTCTCCAATTGCACATTAAAGATGCTAAAAGTCAAGTATTATTTCAGTCTTGCTGTCCAGGCACTATTGTCAGATGCTTATATTACAAGCCCACTTGATGATGGATATGTAGTTGTTACACCAAGGCACTGAGAGATTCACTTGGCCATATGGATCTGTCTGTAATCCTGATCTCAGGAATGTCATCAGATTTGTTGATCTTACTGCATTGATGAAGCAAGTGTTAAGTCTATTCTCTTTAATATAAACATTTGCGGTCGTTGACACAAGCAATAATGTCTAATGTACACAATGAACCGATGCTAGATGGTACAGAGTTGTTAGTAAGCGAAAATTAACGGTGTTTGTATTTGGCCTCATTCTCGAGTCGGATGTTGGGGTCTAAGGTATTGTGAAGCCCCATAAGGGTCTTGCTGACTGCCTCAGAGGCGCCGATCATGGGTTTTAGAACGGCAATTGGCACTGCGCGCACAACGGCTCTGACCGTTCCCTGCACGTGAAGATGATTAGATCAATGTCAGTCTGGATCTCGAACCCGTTTTCTGCCACTCACCTCGTCGCCAGATCTCTCGTATACTTCCATGGGTACCGCAAGTATGGTCTGAGCAGCAGAGAGTAGATTTCTCTGCAGACTGCGGTAAGCCGAGTGTACCCCTTCTTTGAGGCCAGCGGGTTGAGCGGCGTAACGACTAATCAGGTCTTCATCCGAGCCTTCTGCATACTCGTTCTCGTATGGTATTTGGAGGGCTTCAGCGGTGATAGAGTCTTTGAACTGACCACCTAGTACATTCTCAGCTTGCTCCAGGATTACCTGCGTACCGGTGGCCAGGCGAGCACTAAGTTTGATAGCCTCCATTGCGGTGGACTGGACGAACGCCTTGGTACCTTTTTGCACCCCGCGCACTATGCGTCCGTCCTTCTTGTATTGTGCAATGGGAAGTAAGACGAGGTCTGCGACTCCTGATCCAACATTGACTACAGACCGAATCGGAGCTACCCCAGATATGACATCGACGAGCTGTGTAGCCTTTACATCTGGAGTCCAGAGGTCATTTAAGGTGTCGAAGAAACGTGGCCATCCGGTGATCTGGCGATACGTTAGCTGGCCATCGTCCTTACTTAGAACGAACGCACGCCGTGCAAAGTCAAATGTCGTAATGTCATCTCCGCTCCATCAAAATGGAAAAAGTTCATCAGCTCTATTGTCCTGCCGTCTCGTAATGCTCTGTAGTCGACGCGTCGAGGTTTGTAATCCAGCTTGATCTCCACAGGGAAAACTTCGGCGTGTTCTGCGTGCAAAATTCGTGACTGGGTGATACAAATGCGGGGAAATAGCTTACGGAAGTAAATCTCCTCTTTCTTTTCTCCGTCCTCTGGAGCTGGAGGGCTATCTGGATCTTGAAAGGCGAAGAATTTCTTAAAGAAGTCGAGGGCATCCTGATCAACATACAGTCGTAGAGGCAAGATTTTTGCCTAGGAATGAGGTCGGCCATTTCAGCACGGAGTTCCCGATAAAGGTTCAAGCTTACGCGAAGTCGCGCTTCTTCTGCGGGATGCGACGGAGAAGGACGCACACTCAACAACTCCACTCGCGCCATATTGGAATCAGTCTCCCTGACATTCCCTCGCGAATCCGATCGCATGTCAGTGAGAAACTTCTTCCATGTCGATGTCTTGATATGATCAAGGATTTCAAGATCCCTGACCGAGATCAGCGTGCGTGATACGAAGGTTTCACCGGGACGGTAATTGTCGATCTCTGCGTCCAAGCCTTCTAATCGAATCTCAATTGAAGGCCCTTTGGATCGGGTGAGGCGCTTTCCATGTACACGCGTCAACACAGTTTGGGGTCGACCCGGGGAAGCGGAATGAAGGGACTGCCAAGAGCTCTCGGTCCTAGTTTCGGCAGAATCATCAAGTTCTTCATCAATTGCAGCAATGAGTGTGTCAGGATCCATAGTTTCCAAATCCCGTTCGAGTCCGATATGAAACGAATTGAAGAGAGTTGTACTAGTCGCCTCGTCTAAAGGCTCCTGTGTCTGTCCAGTTGCAACTAGTTGCCGTATACGTGTCAGCTTCTTGCGCATTTCCTTGACCTCCTTCTCAATGATTTTGCGTGTGCGAGGCCAATCAAACCCGTCGTGTAAGAAGAGCACTATATCGGAGTTATGGATCCGAATTCGCAGGGTAGTATGGCTGTGGTTATATGGAAGTTAACTGACACGCACGTATTGTCATGGAGCTCTTACCTGTCTGGGTCCCGAACTGTATCAGGTGAAATTGTGTCGAAATAGCGTTCAACGAAAGCGAAAGGTTCTAAGATGCGGATTGTTTCGCCGCCAACATTCGATACGATACCAAGCTGACCCATCACAGGAGTGTTACGACCGGTTTGTTCTTCCACGTCAAAACCTTCAAGGTCATCATCCCTAAGTTCTCGGAGGCCCGCAGCAGCTCCAAAGGACGCATCCAGATAGTCCTGGTTAACAGGCAAATCATCAGATATCATGTCCGCCGTACTTCCAACTTCAGGGATGAGCCTAAAGGCATGTTCATCCAAAGAGGCTATACGCTGAAATTTAGTTGCACGGTGACAGTTTGAATGAAGCACCGATACCAGTCATATCACGTTTACAGTCATCAGTGAAGGTGTTCGGCGCTCTTGGAGTTAAGCGAGAAAGACTTGGATAGATTTTAGTTCAGTATTTGTTTTTTGGGAATGACATACCGAACGTCTGCGTCATCCCTTCGGGTACGCGTCATGTTGGTTATCAAGCTTGTGAGAGCGCTGATGGTGTCCGCGCAAAGCTGTATTCGGAGGCCAATCCGTTCGATGACAACCTATGGATGTGTGATTAAGAACATATCCGTGGCCAGAAATATCTACAAACGTTGATGTTTGGTGGTTGAACGGTACTGTCTGCTTGAAAGATGAGCTGAGAATGAGAAATCTCCGCAATCAATGCATAACCAGAGTTCTGAACCTACATTTTAGCAGACAAGCCACCAGTGAAAAGTCTGCAACTGACCTTCCAAAAGTCAACACCAAGGCCAAGGGGGCTTTGAGCGGCCCCAGTGGATTCGAATGCGTCCTGGATCGAATCCACCAAAAAAAAGTGCGATGACAAAACCCTCAGTCTGAATGAGGATTCGGATGAGTTCCCCACCAATTCTGTCAAAAATTCAGCCTCGCCGAAGTGCAGCACAGCGGCTCCGGGATACCCAAGAGCACGCAGATGAACCGATACATCGACGACGCCTACTGTGAGCCGAGTGCACTCAGATGGTACGACGGACTGGAATACCTGGAGTGATGTGTTTATTAGAGTGTGCGGATGGGCTTAAAATACGCACTCCTGGTGGTGCCTTAGCAAATATAGCTAGATCATTGCCGAAGTTACCATCAAGTGGCGAATGTACTGTGAAACCCCAAAGAGAAAGCTTGATCCGCGATTCTTTGGCGGTTGTTTCTGGAACTACGAGGGACGTTATCCTGGACTTCACCGAGGGTCTGGGTGCTGACGACTGTGGCATACACCTTAGGGGACGCGCAAAACCAGAATCTAGCACTTACAAGGCTGCGAGTTGGGCTCTCGACTAGGAGTACATAGACTCCTTCACTGGATGTGTCCGCGATGCGGAGGTCCATGATCCCGGCGGTGACCACACTCTCGTCCTGATCCAACCGCGGCGTCAGAATAATCGAAATGCCATGATATCCTACATACCTTGCCCTCTGGTTTCAACTCGATCAGTGCATCCACATCTGAAGCAGATATGTCCAACGGTCGGGCGTGACGAGAGTCACCATTCCGAGGGACAATAAACCTGAGTAAAACTGATGGAAATGACGTGATTATTGTTCCTGCAAAGAAAGGACTTGCCTTCCGTGACGCTGACCTTGACCACGGTTTCACTGGTATCTTGGCGATTGGATTTTTCCACCACACTCTCATCGGTACTATGAGCTCCACTGCGCCGCGATTGGGTAAAGTACTGGCTTCCGATCAAGCTTGGATTGCGGCTCGAGAGAGTTTCTGTTGAACGGTCTGGAGTCGTAAAGCTTCGCACAATCAGTTGAGCCACATCGTCTGCCCAACATTGAAGTCCATCGAATACAGCTTTATCCATGACAAGGTTCACCAAAGGAATGTCAACAGTCATTGTCAACTTGCTCGAAGGGTAGCCTGTTGATTTCTTCGCAGTATTAGGTCTTCCCAGCACGACAGAAAGGGGTAATGTATCTGGTACAGTTTCCATGGCTAAAAGCGCGCTCATGTCAGGTCCAACTTCCCTGGTTGGTAAGAAACCAAGTGTTAATATGGCGTGGGCCACATTATCGCCAGCCAAGGAGTAAGCAGCGAGTATTTCTTGGAGGCATACGCTCAGGATTACATTCGAAACGTTGTCGCTCGAGCGCGGCGCTGACGACTTCGTCCCCTCTACAAACCTGAGAGAGGACTTGGTGGAAGGGGGGTCGTTAGAAATTGTTAAGCCACGGAGGTCAAACAGCATACAGCCAGACCGCGGTAGGTGGGGAGGGGGAGAGGGACAGCGTACTTCCACTCGGATCATTGGGCATGTCAGGCGAAGACTGAAGCCAGGTTCACCTGAAACTGGTTTCTAAAATATCTTGAGTGAAAAAAGCAAAAGATGAGCCAATGCACCAACCTTCCGTTTGAGTAAAGCTGGCTGTTGTCGAGAAGGTTTCGACCTTGAAGTCCCTATATGCTGATAGTTCATGCCCAGGTTGAGGTCTTCCAAAACGAGTGCCTGTAGTCGTTTTCTCTCTTCTTCTCTCTCTTTCACGTGGGGGGATGTTTGTTGAATTTGAATGTCCCTTTCCACATCCATGTCATCCTCGCTCGATCTTCCGAGACTCTGTTGACGTAAAATCTGAGTCTCTGCAATGTCTGTTGCCTTCCTCGGCGTGAAGATTGCAGCCGACGCGATATCCTCAATGAAGTGTATGAGCAAGTTATCCTTGAAAGTCATCCCAAGATCGAAGAAGAAGTGAAGCGGCGCCATCTTGACATCCACAGTCCGAGAATTGTCATTAGACGGGAAGGGAAAGGCCAGTTGACCAGAAGCTTCGACAGCAGGAGGCAGTGGTGATTTATCGTCCACTTCAGATAGGGGGCTGGGAATGAACGGGTTCGGAGAATCGGGTAGATCACAGAGTCTTTGAGATGGAGTATATGACTTGTCTGCCTTCTCAGATACCGCTCGATTTCTCGAACGCCATGTCGACAGCTTCGTTGAACCGCTCTTGAGCTTAGCTTGTGTCCAGTCAACTACCTCGAACTCAGGAAGTTTGATGTCCTTTGGTCTCTCCGAGGCGAGCGAAGGACGATAGTGGTGAGCAACATGTAATGTGGGTAAGTAAGGATCGATTATCATTATTGGCGCTGCAACCTGGGAATCGTCCACGGAAGAAACAGCGTGGAAGGCGAACAGCGACATGTCCGAAACGACCATTTTCGCAGATATTGACTGGTTCACAGGCACGGACGATGAAGTTCGTGGTGCGCCAGACACCAATAGGTCGGTCGAGGGCGTAGAAAGCCGGGAGGAGACGGAAAGAGCGTCGAGGAACAGTCGCAGGTAGGTGCAGGGTAGTCTTGGTGGAACATGGGGTCGTTCATAGAAAGTGTCCAGTGAAATTACTCTCCCCGTCGCTAGCTCCGGAAGTGCGATTATCATTATTCCGCGAATAACGACATTCGCTTCCAAGCGAAGCGCAGCACGAGGAAGTTCCGACGACGCCTCTTTGCGTGAAACAGATGAGGGCGTAGGAAGTTTAGGTACACACGCATCCACGATATCCAGTAGCACACGTAAATGATCAGAACGAAAAGCACAAGCAAGCGTTCCGGCCATGACAGAGAACTTGAGGGTCTCTTGCTCAGGCTTATCGAAGTCTTCTGGGTTGACCAGGTAATCGCCACCGGCTGGAGGAATCTGCTCACAAGGCTGCGTGCGACAAGGGGTTTGCAGCGAAAATACTATGGGCTTTGAACCGAAGGATAGTAGGACGTCTTCGACAGCATCCTGACATGGAACTGATATCCGAGGGTGTGGACGAGCTTGCCCAACGTTATCAATATAATCACTGATTCGTGGAGCCGAAGACGGCGGCGTCGGGGTAATATCCACTTCGACGGGTTGTGCATGTACTGTGGAAATGGTGCTCTGGTACATGCTGCTAGAAGCGGACGACACATGCAGGGAGCTAAGAGGAAGCATGGCAATCGACTGTGACATCATAAACTGAGCGTCTTCGTCCAGAGATGATGATGATGAGTTGCGTGATAATTGATCGACCGATGGATCGTAGTGCAGTGGCGAAGACTTTCGAGAAGAAGTAATGGAAAGTGGGGATAATGTAACAGTTGGAGATGAAGCGACGACACGTAAATTTCGCGATATAACCTTCAACCCAGAGATCGATATGGTGCGGATTTGTCCACAACGGCTATTTCCTCCCGATGCCGACTGCAATCCACTGTTTGTTTCCGAGCGGGGGCTTTGATCCGTGTGATATGTTATCTCTGAAACAACGAGCGTAACGCTAGCCCGCCCGGGATATACGATCGTGACCTTGGTGTCCACTGCTGAAAACTCGAATTTGGCAAGGAGTCGCTCAATGAGAGTGGCAAAAACTGATACTCCTGCAGGATCGTCGTCTCTATGGGGCTCCTTGTGCGCTTCTTCAGCATTATATCCGCATGGGTTGAAACCTCCAGGTAAGTTCTCACTCTCGTCTACAAAAGGTGACGAGTCAGCGGACGGCCTGAGAGTCTGTCGTAAAGCAGCTCCTTCTCGGGGTGTAAGCTCGTCATGGATGAAGGTCCCAGCAACAGAAGTCACTGAATCGGCAAGGTTGGAGCTGCTACCAAAGAATGATGAGGTAGGTGATACGGGTTGTTCTGGAACTATTTGAAAGGTGAGGTTGAGAGACTGGACATGAAAGCCGACATTGGAAGAGAGAGGGTTTGGAAACGGGATACGAGCGGTGACGCCGGATATAAAGCCGTCATACAAGGATACGGGAAGTCCTACGAGTAATCGGTCGACCGCCTTAAGCGACGCTGTCAGGTGTACACTGGCAAAACGGGAGCAGGGGACTCGCCTGGCTATCTAGTTCTAAGTCCTTCACTTGGACGGTCCCAGAACCGAGCTGAGAATCGATTTGATGAAGATCAAGTTGACCTGGCTTGAGAAAGTGACCCAGGGTTCTCCTCAAAAGAAAAGAAAAGAAGCGTCGTTGAATGTTGGACGGGACTGCGAAATCAAACGTAGGAAGACCTGAAAACCATGAGGAGTACCACGAAGACATGGTAATGGTGGAGTTCAAGCAAGGCAAGAGAACATGTCCAGGGTAGAGAACAAGTCGTAATTGCAGTAGAAGCTCGTGCGGGCTTGCGCTATAGAGGATGCTCCGCTCAGGGACTCGGGTCTCCGAGACAGGTTGAGTTGGTTCAAGACGTGCAGTAAGGAGTAGGCCATGCCAATACAAATATGGATAAAATAGCCCCTGTTTCTCAAAACCTGAGTGGCATTAGTACTAAATAACAGTCTTATTTTAAGCAACCGTGATCGATGTGCACGAAATCATTAGTGGGCAAATGAAAACCCTCCTTGCTCTACTACAACAATACACGGACAAAGGGGTGAATGCTAGTCGACATCCATACCCATAGATTGACCATCTCCCATGATGAGGGCACTCCGGCTCTTGTTGGGTACTTTGATCTTCTCCAACTCTTTCTCGGTGGATGTAGACTCGACCACCATTGGCTCCACAAGTTTGACGGACGTTGACTTGGCTGCCAACCTTTTGGCCCGGTGTGCACGATGCTTTTCCCGAGCAACCACCATTCTGTTAGACCGTGACCATGAGCGATTGAGTGACCGAGCAAGTGGCCGAGATCTACCTTTGCTTCCAGAATGCATGTTCCCGGCGTTGTTTGATCTCCCCAATCCGCTTCATCGCCTTGATCGTAGTCTGCACCAGCTCGCGATCGTAGCGGACCGGGACATTTCTGCGCTTCTCGAAATCGATTGTAGCATCCTGAGAACATCCAACATGCTGTCACAATAGGGACAGGGACACGAAATGCCGGTCATACTCACAACAGTCATCTCCTTTCCAGCTGCTTTGCGGAAAGCCTTGGTCCACCGTACTTTGCGCGGATTGCGTTTCATTCTAATTGCTTCAGCCATCGATGTGGAAAATACAAAAGCATGTTGAAAACTGACTTGAAGCTCTTGTGACATCTACGGCCAGATGAATATGAATATGACCTCGAGGAGCAATACGCTTACTTGGAGGTACAGAAACGAAAGACTTTGGCATCGTTGCGAACAAATGCCGTTCCTGACGCAAATCAGGTAACACTTTCCAAAGTGTGGCTGATATTTCCTTACCGTGACCCGGGTAGACGTTCGTCGAGCAGAAATAACACTTTTCAATACGCATGCCTTGATGAGTCGAGGGGACCAGTGGATGTGGGAATTGGTTACAACTAAGTGCAAATCCTACTCTCACGCCAACGTAATCATGCTTGATGTGCAAAATTTGAGTAGAAAACACAGTTTTCGCATTCTAATTTCTAGGTTGTGACATTCTCAAGTCCCCATTGCCAGGCCCGAAGCTGGCTTCAATATTCGCCCCATTCCGCAGCCAATATTACCCGCCAGAACCTTCACAGTCGGGCACTCAATGTAAGCGTGCTGTCGTTTGACATGAAATGCATGCATAGATCGTCTATGACTTCGCCAGCCCGAGTCCCTACCACGCTCAGTAGTGTCTCACTCAGGCCATGCGTTTCCTCCGCTAACCCCTGCACGTAGATGCGCGCCAGTAGCTTCCGAGTGTGATGTTTCGTGGGAAGAAGCCGATATGCCCGTGAGATACGGAGTTTCGTTGTTGCCCCTCCTGGTTCGCGTGGCCAATCTGAATCTGACGCCCAGTCCAAAGAGGAGGTCGGTGTGTTGTTCCCGCTGTTTGTGGACCGTCCGCTGGGAGAGTTGCTTCGGACATTGGTGTCACCGACCTTGAAAGTCGAAGATCTATCTCCATCAATATTAATCTCATGCTCCTGCAAATCGACCTCCACCTCCAGACGAGCATAGTCTTCTGCATTTTCATCGAGCCCAAAATATTTGCCTAGACTCGAATTCGCCAAGAGACCAAGCCACGATCGCCTCTCGTACCCAGTTGCACAAATTATTGCATCGTACGAACTTTCATAGATGTCGTGCGTTAAAGTTTGTTGCAAAATAAGGGTTATGGGTTCCAGTTCAACACGTGATGTTGCGGCATTACTGGTACTTGAGGTTTCCACGGACAAAACCTCCGAATGGTTCAGAATGGTGAACTTAGGTTTTGTCAAAGACATGGGGCGTATGGTTCGTCTGGATATCCCCTGGTCAAGCTTTTGATCGTACAAAATTTCGTACAACTGGTTTCGTGAGTAAGGTCATTTGGTCCTTAGGGAAACATAGGCTGACCGATTCCAGGGTACGACGATTGATGACTCCATAATTCGCATTTGCATACTCGAGATTGATTTTCTGTCGGGCGGAATGGGATGGTAGTCGGAAAATCTCATTAGTGGCTAGAAATTCCGCGTCGGTATCGTCCAGAGAGAGGGTTTCAAGTTGCATTGATCACTTACTTTCTGGATTGAAAATCTCATTGACGAACGGTGAGTCGTCGCTTGGTTTCAGGGATCCTTTGCGAATAATGAGGTCGAGGGTATGTGCTTTCTCTCCGATGACTGGCATAATGGCCAGTCGCGAACGGAGGTCTATCACAATTTCTGCAGCGGATTGACCGGACCCGATGACTGCGATACGCAGCGGACTTCCGTCAGGATTACATGATTGTAGCGAATTCAACAGGGGAATGACCGATGTCAGGTATGTCGAGCTGTGGATCATGCGCTCTTGAACCCAAGTGGTCGCAAGTGGTCGTGGTATACGGGGTGAGCCACCTGGAGATATAATGAGGTTTTCTGAGTCAAATGGTAAGTGCTGGCTTATGAGCAGATGCATAGCCATACTTGCTAAACGCACGACATGTTGACCAGTTGACAGGACTCGAGAATGTACTTGAATAGTAAACGTGTCCATTTCTCCAAGCGCAACGACCTCTTCGCCGAAAGCAATTTTCACACCTCTATCTTGCACATATTGGGCAGCCCAAGACAGATAGTCAGAGTATTCCTTCCGAGTAGGAATGGTGCGGCCACGATTGATGAATTCCAAAAGACGGTTTTGTGAATGCAAATAGGAAGTGAATGTGAGTGGGCTCTGGGGAGACCGCAAGGTAGCCAGGTCTTTAAGGAAGCTGGTCCATAGTTATCAGATAATCAGGGCGGAAAATCGGAGATATCGCTTGCCTGATCTGCATTTCGGCGCCAGGTAGGAGCATTGCTGGATGCCATTTGAATTCGTCATATTTTTCGATGAAGAGCAGTCTGTCAATGGAAAGGGGTGACTGATGTGATTGTCAGAACTGTCCCTGTAGTGAGCACAGGTGAACGAACAATTGCCACGCCGGGTTGATTCTCTAGGAATGCCCCAGCGATCGCAAGGTTGGAGGGCCCAAAGCCAAGGCCTATGACATCGTATACCCGAACTGGGGAATCGTCAGACATGTGGGATTTGTTGGGTGGTGCTGGCGGAGACTCAGATACGACACTTGACACTTGGTCGCCACGAAGGATGGCAGATTTTTCTTTTTCTGACCTTGGGGGATGATTCGTACTATATAATTGCTAAGATAGGGAACCGTGATTCCAGCATAATCTCAGCAACATCATGGGCCATCCGAGTCGTTTTCCCGTTCTCTTCATGTTATTGGGCCACTCCCGTATGCCATGCTACACTGGCATGTCCTGCGATCCATGCGCTTATATGGTTATAGTAATTGCTGGAATTGATTTGTACATACATAGCACAAGTACTTATCCCTTAATTGTCCCGTCGCTACCGCGAAATAGATTGCTCTCGTCAACCGGCAGGAGAGAGATCCCAGGCACGGCTACAAGGGAAAATTCCCCTGTCCCGTGACAGGTATTATGTACCACGTGCCACGCAATTAATCAAAATCGGTCCTATCGGCGGAGCATTTCTTCGTTGTAATTCAAGTTGCTCCAATGTCATGATAGAGGCGCCACTCATAATATAGTTGTATTTAAGGAAAACAAGAACTATTTGCGACTGCCATTGCTTCCAATGAACTAGGGTAGTGGGTGAGGGTAGGCAGGGGCATGGGGGCGTGCGTGCATGCACAAGCAGATACGTGCCTGAGCACAAATTTCCGGCTTCCGACACTTACGCTATCTGCCTGAGTTTGACCAATCTCCTGACCAATTTTCCCGAATCGGTCACGGTCGACGTTGTGCAATGCGACATATGACGACAATCCCTGCCGATCGCCGGATGAACAAACTCGATATAAGACGCTCCACCACCACCACTGCCGTATCATCATCATGTCCTCGACCGGTCCAGACGGCTACAAGGTGATCCAGTTGCCCGATTTCTCAAACAACCGTCGTGGACACCAAAATGTTCATCCACTCTTCCACCAAATAGCATTAGACGAACACCTGCGCATTCCTGTCAATAACATATCTCTCGATGCCCTCATTCTCGTGGCCTACGCAAATGTGCTCGGCATGTATTGCGGGGCCACCGATGTTCTCCTATCCCTGGAGGGTTTGGATGGCACACCTTCATCATTTCGCTTGCAATGGGATGAAGCTACGACGTGGTTGAGCGCTCTCGAGCTAGCGAGTGTCGCTCTTGAACAAACAAAGCGGCAGCAGCGGTCGGGTTCCCCTGAGGTCTTGGAACTAGCGGCGGATTGTTCTCCATTTATCGCAGTCTTCCGGGATTCCTCTCGGTCTACCAGTTGCTCACCGCCCGCAATCTCAGCGCTGCAGTCACGAGGACCTTTTCTGGCCCACGCAGGAGATGGGCTCTTACATTTTCACTCCCCATCCAATCGGTTTTGCCCCTCCGTGTCCTTCATGCTTCTTCGTCAAATAGTTGGAGTGGTTGCCCAGGCTCTTGCCGATGCGACACAGAAGATAGCTACGCCTCTCCATCTGAACAACGATCTCGCCTCCGTTGTCGAAGCTCTACCAGAGCACGAACGAACAACTTACTATTCACATATACCTCCAGCTCGCTTCGCAACTGACTATATCCTTCCACATTCAACATCCAATCCAAACGCAACAGCTGTGCAGTGGTACCCTGATCTGTACCCTGACAAGCTGGTGCCCCGAACTCCAGAATGCTTGTCCTATAGCGATCTCAACTGTACTGCGAACCGTTTCGCCCGCTTCCTCCTCGGTAGGGGGATTTCCTCAGGGGATCGGGTTGCAGTTTGCATGGACCGTGATCTCATTTTCCACTCAGTCTTCTTTGGCATTTCACGCGCCGGTGGATGCTATGTTCCGGTTAGTCCGAGCTCTCTTTGTGTATCTCCTTGCTTACGATTACACCACACAGATCGAACCGGAACTACCAACGGAAAGGAAGATTTTCATTGCGAAGAATTCCTTGGCGAAATTTGTTGTCATGTCGTCTCAGTCCCTTGCACACGATCTTTTCGGGGATTTATCAATTGATATCCATGACATATCTGTCCAAGAGACTATCTCCGGTATGAGTGATGCTGAAGTCGACTCTGTGCTTCCAGGAAATATAGCATACATGTTATACACTTCTGGTACGAGTTTCTTCAGCGCTTACGTCTTGGAGAGGCTGATTCCAAGTTTGTAGGCACCACCGGAAATCCCAAAGGTTGTCTCATGACTCACAACGGTCTCTCTGAGGCAATCCTAGCCCTCAGTTCCTTTGCCGCCAACGTCAATATGGCAGATATTCGAAAGGGGAAATACTTGGCGATAGCTTGTGTGTCATCTTTCAATTCCCAGCATTCTCGGGTTTGTGACGAAGTGCGATTCTCCTCTTATCAGCTATAGCCTTCGATGTCCATCTTGCAGAAATTCTTGTCCCGCTGGCCCTTGGGATGACACTGGTTTCTGCGAAACGCGGAGAGCTTCTGGAAAACTTGCCCTTGTACATCGATCTACTTGAAATCACGCATGTGGGTCTCGTCCCTAGCTTGATAGATGCAACCATGTGTGCCGTCGAGGATAATCAGAGTGGAGAGGAAATGAAACTCAGGTACATTGCCAGTGGCGGGGAGAAAATCAGTGATTCCGCAAGTCGCATTCTGTCATCTGATTGCAATGGACCTCATTCTCTTGGCCGTTTTCCCTCAGATCCTTGACAAGTGGGCTGACCATCCATTCGTCAGGCTCGCTAATTTTTATGGGTAAGCAATCCCGCACTGCTCACGACTCTGTGATAGGCTCACCCGGTCGTAGTCCTAGTGAGGTGACCATAGGTTGCTGTGCGCGGTTCATGGACGGAAACATTCCTAGAGAAAATGTCGGCCGAGCGTTTGCTAATGTCTCTTCTTACGTGGTTGGTGACAACCTTGATATTCTTCCCCGAGGAGTTGTTGGCGAACTTGTGGTTGCGGGGCCACTCGTTGGACGAGGGTATTATGGACTTCCTGACCTCACAGCTAAATCCTTCATGGAATGGCCGCGCCCGGGATCATGGTCTTATCGCACCGGCGATTTAGCTCGGATGCTGCCAGACGGAACCCTCCATATCATTGGCCGAATCGATACACAGATCAAGTTACGCGGCGTGCGAATTGAAGCAGAGGGTATCTCTGCTGTCTTCAAAAACACTGCTCTTAGTGAGCTTGGGCTACAGTTGAACGTTGGGACGGTACTAGGTACACATCCTTCCATCGGAAATGGAACTACGCCGCAATTAGTGTCCTTCGTCGCTTGGGATATCCAGGTCCCTATCGCTTTCCGGCGGACCACCAAGCCCCACGTTGTCCCTTTTGAAAATAATGTCTTACAAGTTCTTCGAGCGGTTTCCGAACGGGAGTTCGCCAGTTACATGCGACCCACACACATAATTCGTCTCAGTTGGCTTCCTCTCAATCTCAACGGGAAAGCAGACGACAAAACCTTATCTGCGATTTTCAAAGACATCGACCTTCATCAGCTAATTGGAACCATCCACAACATGTCTGCGGAGAATCGTTCATCACTCACTGACATTCAGCGGAAACTTGTGTCCCTGGTCGAAAACCACGTCAAGATCTCACCCCTGGACTTACAAACAAGCCTCTTCGCATACGGCATGGATTCATTATCATTAGTCAGACTAGCATCGGACATCAGGCGAACATTACATGTGTCTATTGCTGTCGCGGATATTATGAAAGCAGCATCTATCAAATCCGTTGGTGAACTGATTCAAGCACGTCTGCTCACAGAACCAGCCTCATCATCGGACCGAGTCATAGGACTGTTCTCTGAACAGTGGCTTCGTGTGGCGGCGGCAAGTATCCCCCACATACATATTGTGCATGTCCTTCCACCATTCCCCATTCAGGAGGGTGTTCTTTATCATTCGGATAGCCATCCGACTTCATCCGTGCAGCATGTTATCATGAGAATTTCGGTCCAAACCCCACTTCCACGCATACGAGACGCATGGGAGGCTACAATGAAGAAACTCGACATCCTCAGGTGAGTCAGAGTTCTTTGCCGACCTTCGTCTGCTGAAAGGTGGTCCATAAAAACCAGGACCGTGTTTTACTTTGGAAAACAACTCGTCCAAGTTGTACTGGCGCCTGCTAGTTCCCAGCTCCCTTGGATCGAAGAATGGACTCCTTTTACAGATGTGGACTCTTTTTGCACATTCTTCTATGCCGCAACAGCGCCATCCTTGGCGAGCCAAATAAATGGCACAACCTCAACAACCCCTCCTTTTCGTTTGGTTGTCTTTTCCACTCCAGAGGATCATCATGGCCATTGGTTAACATTATCAATCCACCATGCACTGTTTGATGGGATATCTCTGCCGCTTATCCTGAACTTCGTCGAAGATGAATTGCTGGCAAGGCCACACCCTATTACTTGTTCTCCGCTTTCGCTCCTGGAATATATGCATGGTACAAGAATTGACGCAGGACGCCAGTTTTGGGCTGCAATGTTTTCTGATTTCCATTGGTCCGGACATCGCTTGACAAGTGTACATCTATCAAGCCAAACTCGACGGAAGGCCATTTCTCTCACCACATCCCTGACCACTTTGGGAAGACTTTTGGCTCCTCATCGAGTGACCTTGCAATCTGTGCTGACATGCGCGTTTGCTCTATCCCTGGCCAAATATATCCATCACTCCAGTGATGTCGCTTTTGTGGTTCGTTTCTGCATTATGGGCTTCCCTCGCTTTCTGACGCAAAAACGACAGGTCATTCGTGCCGGACGGCTACTTCCTGTCGAGGGTGCCGAACACGCAATATACCCTACTATGAATGTACTTCCAACTAGAGTTCGCCTCGACACGGAGGGTTATTTACAACGTGTTCAGGCGGATATTTCGGCCGCAGTAGCGTTCGAACACTTCCCTCTATCGCGTGTGCAACAGTGGCTTCCGCCGGGGACCGCCCCATTTGACACTCTATTCGCGGTTACCGTCAAAGACGATACCCAGTATGAAGTATGGGACATCCAGCGGAGCGAACTGCCCGAGCCTGATGTAAGTAACCACTTCCAGAAACTTGGTCGACTCTTGATGGTTTCGCTAGTTCCCGCTTTCAATCGAGATCCTACTTGACAAAAGCAGTGATGCCCTTGTCATCCGGGCTGCTTATTACGACTATGAATCTCTAGCCATGGGTGTTGATAACATTTTTCATCACTTTGAGGTTATCCTCCTTGATATCCTCAACAGAGAAAGCGGTTATGTACCGCTGCCTCCCCAAGTTGTTCGATATACGACCCCGGTTTTGTCCACAATGCAGGCCCATGACGACGTGGAAGAGGTACTCGACGGGGGAAGTTTGGACGCGGTCGACCTGTTACTGTTAAGAGAAATTGTCTCGAGATTTTTTGGGTTTCCATTGGAACGATTGCATCCGAACACATCACTCATTTCTTTGGGACTGGACTCGATCCGATCTATTGGCCTATCTAAAATCCTCCGTCAACATGGCTATTCGGCTAACGCAGCGGATATCATGGGAAGCCCAAGCCTGCAGAAACTTGGTGTTTTATGTGCGCGACCACTCGGCCATTCCGCGCAGCAGGCGGAGTGCGACCAGGGTGTTCTTTCTTTGCAGAAGCAATGCAAGAGAATCAAGGCCAGTTTCGACCCGTCGGCATGTAAACTATCTATCGACGATGAAGTTGAGATATTCCCCACGACTGCACTCCAGGCTGGCATGATATCCCAGGTACTTGTTTTTCTTGTCATTTTCTACCATCAGACTAACGAGCGCTTGAAAGACAGTCGTTTCTGCTGGAAACCTTTATTTCCACTCATTCGTCCTTGACCTCAACTCAGATATCAACCTAGCACTCCTCCAAAACGCATGGAATCGTGCAGTCCATGATCTTGATATCCTTCGAACTACGTTCCATTACATAGCAGAGCTTGCATCCTGGGTACAAGCTCGGCATTCCATCGTACAGCTCGATTGGCAGGAATGTATTTCAACTCCACCGGCGTTCTTTCAGCAAACTGTCGATGAACTCTTTTTGCACCTCAAGCCAACCGATGAGTCTGCTTTACGCAGACCACCAATGCATTTGCGGATTTTGCGCTCTGACCCTGCTGGTCTTTGTCTTGTGCTTTTCATGCATCATGCGTTGTACGACGGTCTTTCCATCCCCAGTCTGCTGTCACATGTCGAGCATGTATATCAAAATCGAGAGATTGCGCGCCCGGCCCAGTTCTTTGACTTCATTCCACGCATTTTATCCCAGCAGGATCAAGCAACTGCGTACTGGGCCAAGAGACTCCAAAACTATCACCCGGTTGCCCTACTTCGCAATACAGTCATCTCATCTAAAGGGATTGCTGCCTCGAGGCTGGTCTCTGTCCAGAATGAGGTATTGGTGCAATTCGTTCGCAATAACGCCGTCACCCTGCAATGTCTTGCGCAAGCCGTATGGGCGAAATATCTGGCTTCATTGTATTCTTCAGGCGATGTCGTCTTCGGGCATGTTGTCTCAGGTCGATCGTTTGACGATTCCGAAAATGTGGTTGGACCAATGCTCGTGAGTGAATACCAGTATCATTGGTGAAGATATTTTATTCGGCTTCAAATTCAGAATACGATCCCTTGTCGTGTCCAGCTCTCTCCCAATATGAACAATCGAGAACTACTTCAGTCCATTCATCATGCCAATGTCAGTGCATTGCCTTGGCAGCATGTTTCACTCCGAGACGTGCAGAGCGTATTGCAGATGCACGGTTTGTTGAGTAGTTTATTCCTCTTTCAACCTTGGCGCTCCCGAGCCCACGGCCACCTATGGACACTACGCGAACCGGATGAGTTTGATATCCAGGTTCAGGTGGGTAGTACCACCATTTCCCCACTATCTGAATTCGCGACTCAAAGTTATCTAGTATCCCCTTAATATTGAATTCCACGAAGTGGAGACTGGATTTTTGGTCAAGATGGCCTGCCGGTCCGACGTCATTGTCGCTGAGGCACTCAGTGTTGTATTGGCTGACATCGACAGGCTGGTCAACGAGATGGTGTACCGCCTCGACAGTCCAGCTACTGCCCCCACACTCACTGATGCGAGCATCCAGCTGGCTGATGTCATAAAGCCGGCTCCTCACTGGCAGCCGGCCGCTACGTGTATCCCCACGGAATTGTTAGCTATGCTTGCATCAGTGACCAACTGTCCTGCAGATAGTCTCACTCCTTCGCAGTCGCTTGTGGCAATTGGTGTAGACTCCATCACTGCCATCAGTTTGAGCGCCAGGTGCAAGAAAGCCGGCCTCATAATCAGCGTTGGAGACATCGTTTCCAGTTCCACTGTCAGGGAATTGGTTAGCAAGGCCACTAGGACCGATCTTGACACTGCAGCGCTGCAATACAACTCCCCCTTTCCAGAGATAACGACTGAAGAGCGCCAGGAAATCATCGAACGATTTCCGGCGAGACGCCGCCATCAGATCGTTTCGGTCACTCCCGCTACAGAGGGGATGAAATGGCTGGTCGCAGCTTGGCAACGTAGCTCCCGCCAGCGTTTTCACCACGTTTTTGCATATAAGCTTATCCCCGATGTCAACACTCGGCAGCTTCGGGAGGCATGGAGGGTCCTTATGGCGTATCACCCAATCCTGCGGTCGACTTTTGCCTCGGCGCCAGGACGTATTGACCCGCGAGTAGTCACGTTTGCATTGGACTCGAGGGAAGCAGATTTAGCCGAGGAATGCCTCGAGCATGGTCAAGATTTACTCGCGCTCGCTGAAAAAATGAAGACTATCGTCATGTCACCCTTGCCTATCAGTGCAGCGCAGACGAAAGGTTTCATCTTAACGTCGACATCAACGAACAATCGGTATCTACTTATTCGCATGCATCACTTCCAATACGACGCCTTCAGCCTCCAGCTTTTGCTGCAAGATCTCTGCTTTATCTATTTTGGCTCATCGCCACAGAATACCGCAGATACTAGCGCATTTTTGGCCGCGTTTGCTCCTTCGTTGAGCAATCTCACCGAGCAACGACTCTACTGGCAGTCAGTTATGCCGACCCCATTTCTCCCAAGATACCTTCCACCACTAATACCTGAGGAGAGTCGACCACCTTCCCCGGAGAGGATCCTTGTGACAATAACATCGGCTATTCCAGGGGCCACTGAACTCAAGAAACAAGCCCGAGCGATTGATCTACCTTTACATTGCATCCTTCTGGCATCTTGGGCATCAGTACAGGCCATTCATTCCTCTTCTGACCACGCTACGTTCGGGCTCTGGCACGCGGGGCGGACAGGATCAGTCCCAAATATCTTGAACCTAGCCGTTCCATGCATGAACGTCTTGCCAGTACATATCCCCGTGTCAGACAATCTCCTTGAGGTCGCCCGTACCGTGCAACAAGACCTGTACAAACGTACACCAGTTATTCAGCAGAGCTGCCTGCGGAACATCGATGAATGGATAACAAGAGGCAGAGGTCCGCCCCTTACTAACGTGTCCGTTAATGTGTTTGAGATCACGGAAGATAAACGGGGAAACGAGCTCTTTACCTTTGTTGAGGTAACTGCTTGTCTCTTGTTTGGGTATCAAAAAACGTTACCCATCTTCTTTTAGATTGACCACACGATACCGATACCCACGGGACCACTTGTATTTGAAGAATCGGAAGTGATCGACGAACTGCCTATTACCAAGTTACTTCAGGTCTGTGTCAGAAAACCTCATCAGATGTGATAATTAAGCGATAATATGAACATCTAGGACGATGTCATGGTTGAGATTGTAATCAACGACAAGCTAGATGCTATCACGATGTCCATCGAGAGCATACGGGCGATCATGGATGTTGTCCGTGCAAAGGAAATTATTGATGTTTGGGCGACGGGAGTAAAGCATTGTCTGTCGTACTCGGTCTGAGCAGGCTTGGACTAGGAAAATAATTGGAGCGCACTTCTCTAAGTCGCATAGGATGTTACTCTCTCGTGTGGTGTCCTCTTCGAGCAACATCCAGACATTGTTGCTCCAGTCCGCTCAGCCAAACAACGTCAATGCCAGCATCCCTCAACTTTTGTGCTCCCTCACACTTCACGAAGTCATCTGGCTCGCCTACTCCAATAATACATCGTTTGATCCCCGCTTGGATGAGTGCATCTGCACACGCTGGAAGGCCCGACGTTCTAATGGAGCAAGGTTCGAGCGTAGTATAGACGTCGGCGTGCCGCAGAAGGTCCTCGATGGATGGGGTCGGAGATGCCCACGGAAAGAGAGCTGTCAAGTGTCGTTCTGAGAGACTGAGTGCCTTTGTCAAGGCATTCGCTTCCGCGTGTGTGTTGCCGGGCAGCTCTCTAGAGTACCCAGTGGCCAAAGTGACTGGTTCCATGCCTGGCATGCGCGCAACCAGAACACAGCCAACACAGAACGCGGTCTGCACGGGAACGCAATCATCTGATAGCGCTTCGTTCAATGCTTGCTGCATGAAGACGTGTTCTTCCTCAGTGGTCCGTCGGGTGTCATTCATCGTCGACTAGTGACTCGTAACGAAGTGAGCCCTCACTAGGTTCAATATCCGAGGCAGCCATTAACTTAAATAGTATTATGTATTACTAAGATTTACTAAGATGGTACTTAACAGAGAAGAATTTGTGGCTCCGTCGGCAACTTCCGGGCCTCTGGTGCTCTGCACAACGTCAACGAACTAACCACCATGTCGTCTCCACCTGTGGCTCCTTCTGTTGACGACGACGAGATTATGGGGAATCCCCAAGCCGAGGGTGGTGAGGATGCGACAATGGCAGACGGTAACGGTGTGTCGGACGATAGCTCAGAAGAAGCCGAGGATGACTTGGAGGAGGAAAAGCGAATAAGAGAGGGTTTCATTGTCGACGAGGACGAGGAAGAAGACGAAGAGGAGGAGCGACGGAGAAGAAGGAAGCGGCGGAAGAGACGCCATCGGAGACGCGGTAAGCTCCCGTCTTCAACGTTATGTCTCGGTGATATTTACTCTCGGACAGAGGAGGAGGAGGAAGTGTTGGAAGAAGATGACTTAGAGCTTCTGGAGGAAAATACAGGTACCTCGTTCAGAAATCGTCTGACACGTCTTCGCCGTGGCCGTGAAGGTGGTTCCCCAGTCGCATCCTCCTCACGACGGAAGCAAGTAGTCGAGTCCTCTGAAGATGATCTCGATAATGACGACGATCTGCCACAAGTCCAGGATATTCAACGCATCTGGGATGACGAGCGGGCAGGGGGTGGTAGGGAAGATGAAGAAGATCTGGATGACTTCATTGACTATGAGGACGAAGAAGAAGGTGCTGGCGCTATGGACGAGCAAGAACGTGAGGAGAGACGCAAGGAGAGGAAAAAGCTGGAACGCCAACGGAGGAGAGCTATGGGCTCCCGACCAGAGCTTGCTGGCATTGACGCCGGGTAAGTCCGGAATCCACTTTTGTGCCCCGTCCCTCAACCACCTGTCTTAGCGCTTGGGCTGAAATTCACGATGTGTTCGGTGATGGTCATGAGTACGATTGGGCGTTAGAAGGCGACGACGAAGCAGAGTACGAGGAGCGGCTCAAGCTTGAAATGAAATACCAAGATGTTTGTTCTATCATTTATCCCGCTTGGGCTAGAGTTGATATTCATGGGTTTTCAGGTCTTTGAACCTTCAGAAATACGTGCTCGGATGCTTACAGAAGATGACGACCTGATTCGGGCCCAAGACATACCGGAGCGCATGCAACTCGCCACGTCTTCACTTTCACCTAATGCAACTCTATCTCTCCATCAAAACCTTACCGAAGCAGATATTGATGACGCTGCAACCTGGGTAACTTCACGTTTGTCCAGTCGTAAAACTAGGGACTTTTTCTCTCCCGACGGGCCCTATACTGCGTATTCCCAAGCCCTGGTCTTGGCCGTCTCATATGCTCTGCGTTTTCTCTTCGTCCACGAGTTCGAAGTTCCATATATTTGGACACACAAACGGGATTACATCTCGTATTTCAACCCTCAGGAGATGCGCACCAGGGTTGAGCTTATTAGCTTGTCCGAGTTGTGGAGGATATACGCTCTAGGCCAGAAGTATCGTTCTCTACTTGACCGACGGAACGCTCTCATTGCTTCCTATATGCGGTTCAATGTAGAAGACGAATACTTCGGGCAGTCTATCAGGCCTAAGATCGAATGTGTCGAGATGGTTGCGGACGCGACCGAATGGTTGTCCATGAAGTACAAGATGAACAAACAAGACTCGTTTGACTTCCAGTTCCATGACGACGAAGAGCTCGACCGCAAGCGTAAAACCCCAAGTCGGATTTCCGCATACGAGGTCGCCAAGAAGAGCATTGTCGCAAAACTAGCTGATGTACGTCGTTCTCTCGATGGCTTGTTTTTCCCTTGTACTGAACTCTCATCCTCAGGGTTTTGGCATCCATCCCCATGAGGTGGTGCAGAATTTCGTAGCCAATGATCGCCCCAATTTCGTTGAAGACCAAGAGTTGAATCCGATCGCTTTTGCTGAGCAGTTCACGACCCCCGAATCGGTTGTGTCTCAAACACCTGAAGAGGTATTACGGCGCGCCAGGATGATTCTCGCCACCGAGCTAGGAAAAGATCCATTACTCCGCCAATCCATGCGAGACCTGTTCAGAATCGAGGCACAAATATCGGTCCAACCCACGGACCGGGGTGTCAACAAAATCGACGAACATCATCCATACTTTGTTTGTTACAATCGAGTTCCTTTTCTAGATGTCCTACTGACCAACTTTATTTTCAGAACTTCAAATACCTTCACCACAAACCCATAACTCAGATGTTGGATAGCGCACAGTTCTTGCACATCCTGGCTGCTGAGGCCGAGCTGTTGGTGACTGTCTCGATTTACCTAACTAACGAAGCCAAGGCCAGGTTCGAGCGCCAACTCAACGACGCGTTTGCTTCCGACAGTTATAGCGACATTGCTCGGTCATGGAACGAAGAACGATCTCGGGTTGTTCAGGAAGCACTAGAATACCACCTTATTCCCGTTGGCACTAAATGGGCAAGAGAGTGGTTGCGGGAAGAGGTTGAGGATGCTTTGGCTATCCATTGTGGTAACAAACTGAAAGAGGTGGGACATCACTCCTTACTGTACTTTTTTAGCTGACATAGTTTCAGCGCATTGACGTCGCCCCCTTTGTCACTGGAGACGCACAACCTGGATACACTTCCTCTGTCCTGGCTATCTCTTGGGGAAAGGGAGATCCCCAAAAGGACGCCATCACCCTTGTTCTTTTAGATGAAATGGGTAGACTGCGCGAACAAGTCAGACTCGATAACTTGGTCGATCGAGATTATCATGACGAATTCACCGACTTGCTCAAGAGACGACGACCCGACGTTATAGTTGTAGGAGGCTTCACCATGGCAACAGCCAAGTTGTCCTCTCGAATCAAGGAAATTGTCAATGGCAAGACCCCCAGTGCGGATGCTGAAGGCGGTATTCTAGGGTGGGGGACGGAACCAACCAACGAACAGGTCTTTAATATCCCCGTAATTTATCTCAACGATGAAGTCGCCCGAATCTATCAGCACAGTAAGCGAGCTACCGAGGAATTCAGCACGCTCTCGCACATTGCGAAATACTGTGTCGGCTTGGCTCGTTATGCCCAAAACCCCTTGAATGAGTATGCAGCACTGGGTCCTGATATCGTCGCAATCTCGCTCGAGGACGAGGATCAGCACCTTGTTAGTTTTTTTGACTTTCTAAAATCCAGTTGCAGGCTGATGCTGGCTCAGATTCCGAAAGAGAAACTGTTGTCCGCGCTCGAAAGGGCTTTGGTTGATGTGACCAATAAGATCGGGGTCGACATCAACCATGCAGTAACAGACTCCTATTACCAACATCTCCTACCCTTTGTATGTGGCCTTGGTCCACGTAAAGCCCAAGTCTTAGCCAGAAAAATCGCGTCGATCGTACGTTTCTGTAGTTGCCTCCCTTATTGTTAGCTTACCACTCTGTTTAGGGGGGCACTCTTGTTAATCGCGATCAGTTTATTAAGTCGGGTCTACTGACTACGAAGATCTTCCTCAATGCAGCCGGTTTTCTGCGCATTTCACATGACACAGAACTGAAACCCGCAAAAAACCGACATGCAGATGATGACGTCCAAGATCCGTTAGATGACACTCGCATCCACCCTGAGGACTATGAGCTTGCGCGAAAGATGGCAACTGATGCCCTTGAGCTTGACGAGGAAGATGTTCATGACGAACACCCATCGCACGTCGTATCCCTCATCATGCAAGATAACGACAACGAGAGGAAGTTGAACGAGCTTAATCTCGACGAGTTCGCCGTCAGCATGTACGAGGCCAATGAAGACCGAAAGCGACATACCCTCAACATTATTCGCGAAGAATTACTCAAGCCGTTCGCGGAGCAGCGCGCGCCGTTCCCTCCCATGCAACCGTGGGATGTGTTGACAATGCTCAGCGGCGAAACGCCTCGAACTCTTCGCATGGGACTCATTATCTCCGTTCTTGTCTTACGCCTTGACAAGATTTCAAATTCGGTAACGATACGCCTCGATTCTGGCATCGAAGGCATCATAAACATGGAATACATGTCGGATGCAGGCAATGTGAACCCCCAAAACGTTGTCAAGAAGGGTCAAGCACTACAAGGTGTCATTGTGGATGTTAAACTCGATCTCCCTGCCGATCAATTTTACGTGGAGTTGTCAATTCGTCCCTCGGACCTGAATCAAGGAGATGGCCTCTTCCGTCGCGTCAAACGCGATGAATATTGGAACATTCAACAATACGAACGTGATCTGGAGTTGCAGGCCAGGAAAAAGAGAGCCGAAACTGATCGGACGAGACGTGTCATCAAGCATCCCAATTTTCATAACTTCAACGCGACGCAAGCAGAAAACTACCTGGATAAACAACAACGTGGAGATGTGGTAATCAGGCCATCTTCGAAGGGTGTCGACCACCTTGCCGTGACGTGGAAAGTCGATGACAAGCTGTATCAGCATATAGGTACGCATTGCTACTACCGCAGACTTCCGTGAGAGTTCTAATTTGCCATAGATGTCATCGAGACCAATACGGGTCAGGGCACAATGTTATTTGTCGATGAAAAACATCAGTATGCCGATCTCGATGAGCTCATCGTCAACCATGTCCAAGCCACCGCCCGGAAGGTCGAGGAACTGATGGCACACGAAAAATTCAAGCAAGGATCTGAAGATGAGCTTCGTGAGTAGCTCTGCCTAGTTTTCCATGTTTCATCGGGGTTTTACGCTATACTGTAGATCTGTCCTTGAAGAATTTTGTCGCAGCCAATCCCGCAAAAAGTATCTACGGATTCACGTTGAATCGCAAAAAACCCGGACATTTCAATCTTTGCTTTTTGGCGAACAAGAACTCTACCGTCCAGACTTGGGTATGTTTTTTCAACTTTGTAACGACATAATACTTATCGACTGGTAGCCCATTCGCGTGACACCAGAATCGTATTGTCTGTTCGAAGCAGCTGTCGCAGGGGTACCGGAACTGTGTGACGCATTCAAAGTCAGGTAAGGGCTGGTGACATTGACGGCAATTTTTATCTCTTACACAATATCTAGACATCTGCACCAGTCACAAAACTTGGGCGCCACCGGTGCAGGAGGGAAGACGCCGTACGGTGCGGGTGCTCGCACACCAGCCCGCACACCGGGTCATACGACGCCTGGCCATTTATCCGTTCGTCAAGTTCCTGGCCGTACACCAAATCCTTACGGTGGCCAGACCCCGGCAATTGGATTTGGTGGAAATATACCAGCCTCTAGTTATGCCATGCCTCCGTCCCAACCCCTGGGTTATCAAACACCCTCTGCTTTTTCGCGACCTCCAATAGCTCAACCCCCACCTCACGTTCCTCCCGGAATGAATCCACAGCGCGCTGCTATGATTCAAAATTCTAACAGTTGGGGACCAAGCGGCTGGTAGCCTTATTTACGTTCGCTTTCCTTGTTCTTCGGTACATTACGGTTGATATAGAAATATTTTGCATTATCTTAGAATGGTGCGACAGACAAATCATGGCTAGTGACAATGAGACACCGGCGGCACTAAATGTGTCGGTACATGTGCTGCGACAAGGCTCTATCAGGGAGGTTTGAAAAACCCTTGAGCCACGATCTTGATTAGTCAAAAAGAGCAACTGCTCGATTCCAAGATATCGCGACGAGCATCAACTTGTCAATGAGCTCGAGGGTGCACGCCAGGTAGGTGCTATAGAACAATGCCAAGCGAGGGCAGGGACATGACACTAGTCATCGAGCTCGCAAGTAGTGTTCCAACTTTCGCTCTTGTACCGGATGTTTGTGCTATATTCACTTGCCCTCACAAATTCGTCAAGCGAACATGTTCCGTATCTTTTGTCCTCTATAGATTTCTCGCAAATAGATAGAGGAAACGTTGCTCCGTTTAACACGAGGCGGACTTGGGGACCCTCGAAGCTACTCGTCGTGAGTGAAAACACCACTTTCCAAAGGAGCATTCACGCACGAATTTTTGCACGTAAATTTCTCCCATACCATACTCGCGGCGAAAGGCGTTTGTTGTGAAGTCCTGAACCTGCGATGGACATGCACATGATGTGGGTTGAGAGGTAGAGTATCTCTGCGGCGATGGATTGTCAGTAACTTCATTCCGCGCGAGGAGCTACTGACTTGTTCAACCCCATTGTTGACAGTGCCACGAGTATACTGGTATCGTGGCCGAATTCGAGATAGAGGGGCTTGGCGTCACCAGTTACATTTGTAAGACTGTCGCAAGTAGTAGTATGCTGCACGTACTCTGATGAATGTATAGCCTAAACTCACCGTTCAATGAGTTTTTTGACGTAAAAGGCACCAAGGAGCGGACCAGGATCTCCTCTGGACGCATGGCCACTGGCTCCATCCATAAGCAGATCGTACTCGTATCTATAACATTCACGTTGAAGTCACCTGTTCATGTCAACTGGCCAGACTTACTCCAAATTCTGTAATTCGCGTGTAGAGAATACATTGCACCATGGGGACTGGCCACGAGCTGCAAGATCGAACGGACATGCATACAAGGCACCTCGGGTATCGTTCACGGAGATATTAATTCCGGGAACAAGCTTGTCAAGCCTTTGTGCTATGGGCAGCACGTATTTAGCCGCCCATTGCGAAGCCAACTGCATGTATGTTGGTGCGAAGAATGTAACTCGACACAATCAACTATTTACCTGGTGGGATTGGTGGAGGGAGAACCTCGGACAGGACTTCCAAGGGGTGATCCACGAGACGGGATCGTCAAGGTCCGTGACCATCCGGAAGGTGACATTCTCTGCTTTGAGGCCAAAGAACCCTGTTGCAAAGAAGTACGAAGAGTCCAAGACTCTTTGGACTGGGCCAGATATCACAACATCCGTCGAAAAAGTTGGGTACCGAAGGGCAAATCTGGTGGAAATGAATATCATCTCGATTTGACAGAGACACGCATACTCCACCCCATGGTCGAAAAGTTCTCGACGGCCAATGGCGGTTAGTTCCTGAGGGACTAGTTGGTACTCGTATCCTTCCTTGAGGAACTGCAGGTTCGGGGGGAGAGGGGTGGTTTGAATTATATCCCGTGCGTTGTCGAGGGTTTCAACAAGTCCTCGAATGAACGGTTGCTCGGACGCGGGACCGCGGGATCCGTGTCGGTGTAACTTGAGTTGGTACCAACGTCACCCGGAGCACTGGCTCGTTATGGCGTAGAAAACTCACCAGGATAACTTGGTCCACGGTGCAGTCATCAGGCAGGTTGACAGAGACCCCAGGAATGTTAGGCGCATCGTGGTATGGCGACAGGACGGCCAAGTTTTTGTAATCTGTGTGATGCGCTTCGGACTGACCGTGTAGGACGACAGGATCTGGCGCTGATAAAGGGAGTTGGAGGAAGCGCAGAAATGCCCAACTTGGCGGGAGATACATTCTTAGATCGAGTGAAATAGGGGAACTGAACGCATAGCAGGATCCAACACAAGTTCACACCCGTGGGAACATCTCGAGGACCACTGTCCCCACACTGAGGTAATTTATGCGAACCTGAAGGCTGATGGGCGCAATACGAAAGATTTTTTTGCACATCCGGGGTAATGGCACCATGCTGCGATCGACGGTTAAAGCGGACTCCCACGGAATGACTACTATCCATGGCCCCGATGACAAGTTCTGTCAAAGGGGATCTGAGTCGGCAATACCCATTCGAACTGGTTCAGGCCCTGTCGCTGTGAGTTGTTGACAAGGAAATTGATTGCGATTGAATAGGTTCCCCTACATGGACACCGAGACGTGTCAGACACAGCCCCAGCTGCATCTACCACCATCATGTCAAGCAACATCGAGATGGACGACTTGTCCAGGTTGCATGGAAGCAAATCCACGTCGGCCGAATCCCCCATGGGGGCGGTTCAACATGCAAATGCCGATGGTGGATCTGTCTCAGTTTGGGCGTGGACCTCAGCCCTCGTGTTCGTAACTTCCCTCATACTCGATGGCGGGCTGACTCAAACTTTGTATTCAACACCGCAGCCTTGCGCTATTCTCCATATGTCTACTGGCATTCCCTCGTCTCTTGCTTTTCTTAGCAGAACCGTCTGGGGGCCGAGCGACGCTAACGTCACTTGAGAAATACCTGGCACTTCACTTAGGTATCCTCCTTGGCACGCTAGCCGTCACCATCGTTGCAGTGGTGCGCTCTATCAGATCGTGCTTGGCATGACTTACTTAGGGCAGTACATTGCTTGAAGTTGCCAAATGAATGGCCCACTGGTCCCCAGCGCAGCACGGATCCTAACTGCCATCCTCTTTTGAGACCGGTGACGGCCGCGTCCCTTATAATGACACTACTTTCCTATGACAATCACTCCGTCGGGACGCTAGCGACATTTGCCCTTCTGGGTTCTAGTATCGTGGGACTATTTGGCTTGTGGATGGTGTGTGCTCGAATTTTGTTCTAGAATTCAATTAGATGATTAATCCACGAAGCTCATCTTTTCGGGCCCTCCGGCGATCTCTCGTAAAACGGGCGCAGACAAACACACTTCTTCGTTTATATTTGGGAACAAAAGCGCCGCCTCAGTAAAAAAGAGACTGTCGAAAAAAGGGCACCAGTAGGCTTTCATTACGGTACCCGGATCATCCTTCCCGCCTGTACTAGAGTACCACGGATTGCCCTTACCTCTGAACTTAACCTTGTTTGTGCACCAGAATGTTGTATGCCTTAATTTAGACTGTAACAGGTTACACGCTATGTCATGTGTACATGGAAATATGGGCTATCCTATCAGAATCGCAAAATTAGTTAGCGACCAGCGCCATTTCCCATACCCATCATCTTGAACATGTCTCCGAGATCAGGCATTCCCCTACCCATTCCCGGAAGTCCACTAAGCCCACTACCCATCTGGCTCATCATCCCTGCCAAAAACAGTGAGAATATAATTGACAAGAAAGGAAGAATATAATACTTTGCATCTCCTCCATGTCGAGCTGATCACCTCCCTGACCTTGCATCATGGCCTTCATCATCTCCTGCATACCACCACCGCTTCTTAGTTGCCGTTGCATTTGTTGCATCATACCCGGGGGCATTGCACGCTGAGTATCCGTGTTAGATCAATTAAACCAGCTTGAGCGATTTACGCGACAGACCTGCATTGCTTGAATCTGTGCGGGGGTCGGCATGCCATTCACGCCACGACCACGACCACCAGTCGCGTTTTGCATTTTTTGCATCGCTTGGAGCCTGCGGACGCGGCGGGGACCGGATCGTCAATATTACCACACGAGCAAACCTTGTCATGACACACCATCCGTTCTTCCCGCCTGCTTGTTTGGCCATATTGGCCATCATCCGATACTGGCATAGGAGTTCTTCAACTTCCCGTACGGTCGTTCCGCTTCCTTTTGCTACACGTGTGACTCTCCACGTCAAGCCGGTTGGCTTGCAATCTTTACCCATTTCCATAAACATGGACCCGTCCGAATCGAGTTCAGCGGCGGACATGCTGTCTGTGATGTAAATCATGCGTTTCATGCGCAACGAACCTTCTTCGTCCGAACCGGCAAGCATCTCCTGTGGGAGACCTGGAATCATTGATGCGATCTTGCTAATGGGACCCCTGAGAAACAAAGCGAAATCTAGCGGTGGCGAGTGAAGAAAGCGAAACGGAACAAACATGTTCATAACATTTTGAATTTGTTCTCTCCAGTCCCTTATGCTAAGTTTGCCTTCTTCGAGCTTCTTCGCCATCTCCTTTTGCTTGTCTGGGTTTTGGGCAGCCAAGTCTTGCATATGCTCCATAAGGCCCTGCATATCACCTAAACCCAGTAGCTTTGATATGAACGGCTGCGGTGAGAATCGGTCGAGGTCGTATAAATGCTCCCCCACGCCTAGAAATATTATTGGTGTTTTGGTTGCAGCAACCCTTGTCACAGCTTCGTGTCAATATTTGGCAGGGAAGAAGGCCGGTATACATACGCAGAGATGGCACCCCCACCCTTGGCGTGCCCATCCATTTTCGTAACAATAATTGCACCAAAGTCAGCACTCTCCTTGAATGCGCGACTCTGCGCCTCAGCGGCCTGTCCTACAAGACATGAGCGTGGAACAAATTCGCAAAGGGGACACATACCTATACTAGCATCGAGAACGAGGACCGTCATACTCGGCTTGACAGCTTCACTGATCTGGACCATTTCCTGGAATAGTTCGGATTCTTGCTTGTGTCGACCAGATGTGTCCACGATGATGACCTCAAAACGTTCCTTCTTGAATTTAGCAACGCCCTGTGCTGCTATCACAACTGGATCAGTCTCGGTGTACGATCCAAAGTATGCTACTTTGGCCTTTGTCGCCGACTGTCGTGTTTGATCGAAAGCTCCAGCGCGGAAAGTGTCGGCACAAACGATACACGACTTGAATCCCCTCTTCTGATAATATACCGCAAGTTTTGTGCACGTCGTAGTCTTTCCGTTACCCTAGAACACGGTCAAAGGGACGTTCTCGGGACGGCGAGTTAAATATACCTGGAGGCCAACAGCCATGATTATGTTTGACTGGCCCTTTTTTGGCTTGTATGGCTCAACCCCGGGATCCACTAGGTGAACAAGTTCGTCAAATACAGCCTGATGGCCGAGGAATAAGCGTCCATGATAAATAGCCCGACCGAGAAAGTCACCTTTTGTATGATATGTTTCCGATTGAGGTCCTTGGACCTGTCAGAGGCATCCAATGCAGCCTTTACTTTTGCCTTGACCTTCTGTCTCAAGGTAGCCACGAGTTTGACATTGATGTCGGATTCAAGGAGTGCGGCGGTGATCTCTTTGAGTGTGGCATCTAGCACCTGCATACATGTACGGGACGGTGATCGGCATTCATGACTCGTCGACGTACCTTTTCATCCACGACCGGTGCCCTACCGAGGGATGAAAGGGCGGCATTGAGCTTCCGTCCTAAATCTGCGAGGACCATCTTGGACACTGTAACCGCTATACAAGGCACCGTGCGAACTCTCTCTATTCGACCGACACTTTGACATGGCACACAGTGACTCTGAAGGTGAGACGATCGACGACCTCGAGTTCGATGGCACGACCGACGGCGAGGGTGACGAAGACAATAACAACGAGATAGACGAGGCGCTGCTCGGTGCGCTCGAAGCCGGCGTAGATGACGTGACAGAAGGGGACGACGTGCGTGCCATACATCCCTCTTATTTTGCGTCGACTCATGTTCGTGTTCCTCTTCAAGGAGTCGCGTTCAGAGGACTCGGACGAGGAAGACGACGAGGAAGAGTCCGAGCCGTCTATCGAACCGAGGATTGACACGGGTATGGAGCTGTCTTCACCCCCTGCGGAGGTGGTCACAGCGACACCACGATCGTCTACACCGGAATCACCCAAAGGTACTACTACTCTCTGTCGGACGCTAAGCTGCTCAACCGTGTTCTCGGATCAGTCATCCCACAAGCGAGACCAAGGTCGCCTTCGCCGGCTAGAGTTCGCAAACGTACATTGGCCTTCCCGTTCATCCACAGATCGCGACTACCCCGATCATTCACGGTAGAAGCTATATGTGCTATTCCTCATCCGGTACCCACACATGCACTGGCTTCGTCGTTTTGCATGTCACACCTATTGACCGGCTCAGACGATGGCTATATCCGTGATTATGATATTTTCGCCGCCGTCAATGGCAAGGTCACCCTGACTGCTCCTCAACGCCACCACTGCAACGTCGTCGAGGGGAATATGAAATCCGGACAGATACGGTGCTGGTGGGAGAATCCTGATCTCGCGAACTTGCAAAGCGGCTACCCCCAAGGCAACGAGACTACAGTGTCGCCGGTCTACAGCATGGCCATGCATTCTGATGCACTCTGGGCACTCGGCGGAACTAGCGTACGTGCACTCTATCCTCGACATCACAGTGAATCGTTATGCAGTGCCGTTCACAGCGCGGTCACATTAATTTGTTCACAGTTCGACACGATCCTGGTCGATTGGCGCATGTGCTACAGGGTCACCGTGGCCCCGTTTCTGGGCTTTCAATTGACCATGACGAAAAGGGTTTCTTCAGTGCAAGCTGGGATGGAGAAGCAATTGTAAGGATCACGCTCGCCAGTGTCACTATCCTGCTCCAGCTTATGATTCTTTTAATAGCAATGGGACTTGAACACCGGGCAAGCTGTCCGGAAGTTTACTGCGCATGGGGCACAACTTGTCGGTGTCGCAGTAAGACCGCTGAGCACCTTGTCCCAGAGATTCAGCTCAGTATCCTCCGCTGAAGTAGGCGGAGAGTGGGAGGCATATCCTGACCCACCTGCAGATACATTACACAAGAGGATGACAGAGACCCCCACGAGTGCGAACGTGGAAACGTTCCCCACTGCTGCGGGCAGGGCACATGGGCACCAGCAACAAAGTTCGAGTGCTTCTGGGAGTCAAAATGACATCGTCAACTTGCCCATCCAAGAGAGCGATGATAAATCTGACACGTCGTTCGATCCACTTTTCGACGACGAACCAGACCCTGATGGGGAGGGCGACAACCCACCAGCTCCGGATGGGGGCGTGGGGCAGGTCAAGATTTCCAAGGAGAGCGCTGCCCCTGATGGCCATGTGGGGTATGCAGTTCCCGAAGCGGGAGGTTCTGATCCTACATCGCAGGCAGTACGGCCATCGCAAAGCTCCGTTGCACCACCCAAGGGTGCGCCACCGTTACTCAGCGCCGAGAACAGCACCACGTTTTCACCGGATATTCTAATGGTGTCTGCGATCGATGGACAGATCATGCTGTGGGATAAGCGAGCGAATACCCCAGGAAAGGGTGTTGGAAGACTGTGGTTAAGTGAGAAGACACCGCCTTGGTGTGTTTCTGTACGTACTCGAAGTTGGATAGTTTGATCGATCGGGACTGGAAACACATTCACAGGCATGTTGGTCGACAGACGGATCGCACATCTACGCCGGACGACGAAACGGGACGGTGGATGTGTGGGATGTTCGGTTACTGGGCCGGAGTGGGCCGAGGTGCACGCCCCGGTTAGTGAAGAGCCTGCGCAATCCGCCGAGCTCGGGGGTTGTGTCGTGTGTCGTGCCGTTTCCAGACGGTCGCCACATCGCATGGTGGGTTGTGGTCTCGTGACCGGCAGGGATGAAAATGACGAGTTTGCAGCGCTTCCATCGACAACATCCGGTTATGGAATGCGGCAGAGGCTGGGGAAAATGTGAAGGGGAGAGGCGTGCAGTTCCAAATCCTTCCTGGACATCACGGGGGCTATGTGTCCCAAATGGGTATGTGGACGCAAGCAAACGGGCGTGGGCCAGGTCGACTGACATGCGTGCCATTTGAAGTTGTAGATCCGGGCGGGCGTTTCCTTGTGAGTGCGAGCAGTAACCGTGGGTGGCATGGGGAATCTACGCGAACCGTGTTTGTACACGATATTAAGCCGAATGTATAAGGTTCTTACGACACGGATACACTTAGTTGGTTCATTTGAAATGCGGTTGACTGTTCAGGTCCCGCTGTACAGCCGCGTCAACCATATGTGCTTCTCGTCGTCCCTTCCGATGGGAAATACTTAAGTCTGGGAACTCCTCCCTCCACATTGCCATGTCACCTCCCTCTTCCTCTTCCTGCCCATGCGACTGAACTATCCCGTAGTATTTCCTCTCAACCAGATCACCTACGTCGGCGAAGATGACTCCCAGTTCTTTACGGAAAGACACGGGAGGCGTTTCAATGCCCTCAGCCAGCGCTACATGCTCCCCGCAGACCAGGAGGAGATACGGGTGAGCCCATCTCCCTCCCACGCTGCCCCACATCCGTTACACCCTCCCAGCGCTCCGAGCTGCACCACCGGATGCTGCAGTTCCTCTTTGGCGGGAAGAATTACGTTGGTCCCTTGCAACAAGTGCTAACCCCTCAAGAAGGACGAGAGCGTTGCCGCGTCCTCGACCTCGGTACCGGCGGTGGCTTGTGGTACGTCCTTTGGACAACCGTGCGTTCATCCCCCCTGCGACACCTAATTTCAGGGCCATCGACCTAGCAGACGAGTTCCCCGAGGCAGAAATCATTGGTGTAGATCTCGCTCCCATCCAACCCCGGTATCAGATACTCCTCCCCTGAATCTGTTCGCGCCGCTCACAGACCCATTTCTCAGCGAAGTACCAGAGAATTGCACGTGCGTCATCTCACATGGCCCAGACTGTTGCTGTTTAATAAATGAATTCGGTCAAGCTTTGAGCTCTGCGATCTCGACCAATGGTTTTTGCCGTACCCGAGCGAGCATTTCGACGTCGTCCACGCGAGGTTCATGCACACGGGAGTGCGCTTTCCCTTGTTTTCCAGGGTCTTTTTGGCACTGTGTGACACGATTTCTAGATTGAGAATTACACGCGGTTCTTGCACGAGATCGCGAGGATGCTTCGGCCAGGCGGACTTGTTATTTTGATTGAAGCTGACAGCGAACCCATTGCGGATGGGAAAAGCGCCACCGAGTTGACCCGTTCCGGACAGCCGTCGGGGATGCGTGGCTGGTTCGCCCTGTGGGAGGCATACAGACAGTGTCTGCGCGACAAGGGCGTCGACGTGCGTGTGCCGCCCGAACTTGCGAATCTGGTCTCTGCGACGGGTGCATTTGACAAGATCGTTTCACAAGAGGGGAACATTCCGATCGGATTTTGGCCCAAGGGTGAGTGATTTGACACGTGGACGTGGACGTTGACCGGAGCACATGTTGCCGTAGACCCGGTTGCGCTGAGCATCGGGCAGCTGGCGTGGATGAATTATGACATCATGCTTCCAGCGCTCAAGCCGCTCTTCTTGTCCGCGGGCATGCGAGACTGGGAGGCCAAGAAACTGATCGAAGAAGCCCATCAAGATCTCTATTATCCCCTCGTCCGCCCTTCCTCCCGCCTCCACATCGTCCATGCATTCAAAAAAGCCTGACTTTGTCGTCTTTTTCTTGGGACAGTGTACATGCAAAAAAAAAAAAGGACTGTCATGCCTCGCGCCTGTATACTATGTGGATTGGCGGTGCTTTCGCATTTCGTACGTTTCATTCTCGCTCTGGACACCCAGTATGGAACTGGTGATACACACCAGGGGTGTGCACATGATGTCAGTGCAATGATATTTATTTCTGGTGACCAATTAAAAGAGTCTCGTGCTGGACGACGGATGCGAGAAGTGTGAGAGACATGGTCTACAAGTCCTATTTGATGCGGTACGAGTACATGCATGCAGCGGAGGTTAGTATAACAGGGTCAGCCCCGTGTAAAGTACGCCTTGGCACCATGGCTCGCCAATTCTGCCTTTGCCTAACGAGACGGACGTGAGCGGAGCCTTGTTGCCCGGCGGCAGGATGACTTGCCTTATCCATGGAATGGCCAGCGGCAGTGTGATGATACCAAATCTGGGAATTGTTTAGTAGTTGGTAGTGCAACTGCGGAAACGCGGCGCACCTGGCGGTAATAAAAAGCATTGCCGACGCCTTGCAGAGTCCAGCCAACGGTGGCGATCGTGCCGAGGATGCCCGCTGCCCAGTGACCCTGGGTGTACATTTGAATAGTTTGGATGAGACCAGCAGAACCGGTGCTAGGGATGCCGATGATCCTGGAGGGAGGGGAGTGAGAACGTGGGGGACGGACGTAAGGAGGGGCGCACATGTAGACGCTGAAGAGGAGGTGGAATCCCCCAAAGAAAAAATACAAGTCTAGCAAGGGTTGGGACACGTGGAGGGGAGAAATGAAAGTAGGACGGACAGTAATACAAGGCTTGTTCCTGAAGAATGAGTCAAGAGGCGTTTGGAAGGCAGACGGTGAGGTGCACACCTTCATGTAACCATTGTAGATCGGTCTAGAGGGTGTAAGCGGAGGGCGGATGTGAGGGGGACGTGCTCACCTGTACCACAAGAGGAAGGAGAGGGGAGAGATAATGAACAGGTAGCTTTCGGAGGGTAAGCAAGTGATCGGACGGAAATGATGACAAGGCGGACCCAATGCTCCCACCGAGGTCTTTTCCTCCATCACTCGCGCCGGCAACGAGGATGAATATGCAAGCAAGCATGTTGATGAAGAGGGTAGCCAGGAGGACGAGCCATAGCTGATAGAGACGGGTGATGAGGGGACGGGAAGCGTCAGGGATCTCGTCGGAAATGGAGTGGTAGATGAGGGGGAAAACTGGAGGACATGAGGACGGAACGGGCAAGGGGAGGGGAATACTGACACGGGGGCCAGTTGTTGCGACCAAACTTTCGGATGTGTTCTGCGCGCTGGTTGAGTTCCTGCTCGCGGCGTTCGATGTCGCGCTCGCGTCTGTCGAGCTCTTGGGGCCGGGGGGCGTCCTTTGACGCGGGGTCGTCGAAGGGGTTGGCGTCGAGGGAGTGGGTGGACGCGAACGGGTTTTGTGTGTAGTCGGCTGTTGGGGGGTGAGCGGGAGAAGGGGACGGAGACGGAGAACATACACATTTGATTGAGGGTGGTGGTTTGGGAGTGGCCGGAAGATGCCGACGATATTGTCGTGGTGATTGCACCGCAGCCGTCATTGATATAAAGACACAATGAAAAAAAAAAAGGTGAGCCAGGTCGCCATGTTTTCGTATCTCATCGTCGCTCTCTTTGCAGTCCTTTCGCTCTCTGTCTCTTCCCGTCCAGTACAGCGCGACATCGACCCGTGTGATGAGCCCACCACGACACCGACACCGACAGTCTCTCCTTCCCCGACCCCGACGGACGACTGCTATGAGCCCTCTTCCATCCCACCCACCTCACTCCCACCGTCCACCTCTTCCCCAACATCCCCATCCCCAACATCCCCATCCCCAACATCCCCATCCCCAACACCCGTCGCCGTGGCCCCTACCCCCGCGTCAGTCAGCGTCGACGCGTCAAGCGGTCCCTTCACCGGTGGAGTGTAAGCCCGTCGCTCCATTCCTCCTCCTATTCTTATTGTTCTCCGTAGCGCGACCTACTTTTACCAGGATGGAAACCCCGGCGCCTGTGGTCAGGTGAACTCGGACTCCGCCCTCATCTGTGCAATGGGCATGTCCTCCAATATCTCCCTCCCACCCTCTCTCATTCTCTCCCACAGATCAGGCTCGTTTTGGCACCTCGGGCCCTTCCTCCTCCCTCTGCGGTCAGCGAGTCCAGATTACCAACACGAACAACGGTAAATCGGTCACCGTCACTATCGCCGACGACTGCCCCACCTGCCAGAACGAAAACTCAATCGACCTCTCCGTCGCTGCATTCCAAGCCCTTGAGAATGATCTCAGCGTCGGCGAATTTCCCAGTCAGTTCATTTATCACTCCTCCCCAACACCTTGTTCGCTGACATCCAAAAGTCTCTTGGGTCTTCGCCTAGACTTGCCTGACATCGTGGCGAGGCTAGTCCTTGTCGCCGCTCTTCTCAAGACTCGGCTGTCCGCCCTGGTGGTGATCGACTCCCATTAGACTTGCATAACCCAGCTGACTGTTTAAAATTGTCCGTAACGAAAAGGTTAGACACCTTTGGTTTGTTTATTCTGCTATTGGGCATCTATGAGTCGGTGCTTGCAACCGAATACTGTTGTAATCTCCGTATAACCCAGTGCGCTGTATTAGGTCTTATTGTATCCTAAATACAATGTGTTTGAACAAGACGCGTTGTACGCCACCCGCTTTAGATGCAACCATTAGCACAAAAAATCCTCGTCGTCGGTGGAAACGGCTTCATTGGCAAGTCGTCAACCGTTGCCTGACTCCCAGACTGTGAATCACCGCCATCAGGTTCTGCCGTATGCAAGGCTGCGCTAGCGCGCGGCGCCCAGGTAACCAGCATCAGGTACGCTCTCGAACGCCCACTCTGTTGCACGGCACCTCCAATGCAATAGACAGCTCCTCGGGAGAACCTTACAAAACACCAAAGGGACACACCCCAGCGTGGGTTGCCAAAGTCTGTGTCGTCATCCAATGAGTCCGTATCCTGACCCGCTGTTCCCAGGTCGAATGGCGCAAGGCTGATGCTCTCCTTCCTGAAACTTACACCGACATCCTTCCGAAAGTCGGTGCTGTCGTCCACACCCTCGGAACTCTTCTCGAAGACGGGAAATACAAGTCTGCCTTGGCACATGGCGACGTCATTGGCCTCGTTGGGGCTATTGCGGGCCGAGGTGGGAACCCACTTGACAGAGGTCCACAAAGGTGTACCTACGAGGCGATGAATCGGGACTCCGGTGCGTTGTTCCCTGAACTGCCTTCAGGACGCCGCTCCAATATGAATTTGGTTCATTCGATTCAGCTCTTCGAGTCTGCGAAGCATTCAAATCCAGTATACCTCACCCTGGGGTCACGCATGTCCGCCCATTCATCTACATCTCGGCCGAAGACATTTTCCGACCCTTGGTACCCGCGCGGTATATCGAGACCAAACGCGAGGCGGAGCAAACAATAGGCCAGCTTCTTCGCGACCACCCGAATCATCGCAGTGTATTCATTCGTCCAAGTATATCCTCATGCAATCTATCCTCTTTGTAAAAGCTGACAACGTGGTTCCTCTCAAGGCCTCGTGTACCACGCGCATCACAGACCGCTCACGTCCCCTCTTGCCGCGCTGATCGACCTATCAGCTTCCATACATGCAAGCGTTCCCAAGGGCTTGCCCACCCCGTCTTCCTTGCTCCGAGCCGTAGGTCATGCCTTCCCGTCTTCTCATGGTTCGCCGCTCTCCTCCCCCCTCCATTCGATCGCAAACGCACTCTCAATTCCACCCATTCATGTCGAGCACGTTGCGGAAGCTATATGCATAGCACTCGACCCTACAAAGGACGTCAGGGGTGTCGTCGGCGTAAAAGAAATGAGGGAGCTGATTGGTTGGTCGGAAAAAAGCCAGGAGCCGCGCCTTGGGCGTGCATAAAGTGACACACCTTCCCCGCAGGAAGTCCGTCACTCACATGATTCGTGTTTGGTTAGTATAGGTTATTTTGGGCACGCGACTGTTTCAGACGGCCACGCCTCTGAGCGATACCTACCTATCTGCGAAGTGTGAACGTGATCTAATAATCGGCAGATGTCTCAAGTGGAGCCTATCGATGGACTTGGCTGCCAGCCCGTGAACCGGTGCGGAGTTTTGTACTAAACCCACTCACGTAAGTCTTTTTGAATTCGTATTGACATTTGGGTCGAACTTGCCATTAGAGGTCTGTGGAGCCTCGTCCGGTGACCCACGTTGCTGGTTTGGGTTTACAGGAGTTGCGGTCGTGGGTCACCATACCCATATCTCCAATCCAGGTCGAGGACCGTTAGGGGGTCTGCAGAAAGGCTGTCCCACGATCCTTTGACCCTTTCTTATTTGAATTTGAACATCCTTGCAAGGGGGACCACCGGCGCAAACGCACCGAGCGCTGGGGTTTGTTTCAGCTGACGCTTCTGAGCGGTCAGTTGTGACCGGAGTTAGAGCCTTGTGCAAGGTTAACCTTTTCTGTCCATGCACGTCGGAGACGGTGAAGGGAAATTTTACTCGTCTCACCGTATCCGTGTTTGGCGCTTTTTTGCAGCTCGGACGCTCCCGGCTCTAGGAAGTGTTCACACACACCCGGTACTCCGCCGGATACATCCTAGAGCGGCTGGTCCGAGACAAAACTACGTGGCAAGACCACACATCCCAACTTGGCCATGCAAAAAAAGAATCAAACATCGGAGTGCTTGAAACTACAGCGGTGATTACACGTCATTAGAAATCAACAACAACAGCCTCCGTTCAGAAACCAGTCTTTCTCATCATGTTGCCAAACAAGCAGTAGCTATCAGACCCGATGGGGTTCAAGGACGATCCTTCCAAAAATAATGGCACGGGGGCTCACATGTACCCGAGTCAACCGTAGCCGGCGCAGTTTGCGCAAGGTTGCCCAAGGAGTCCTCAAGAGTGAACTCTATGTATGTTCCTATCCAGAGGATCAGCACAATGTATACATATAGAGATAAAGCACGCGCCTGCAGCGAGATTAACTACCCAGGTCACCGAATCGGTGGTCTGCGAGAGACTCGATAGGGGCGCCAGCAGCACCCACCCCGACAACTCTACAAAACGTATCACAAGTCTAAAGCAACGGCGAAAAGTAAGAACGCAACGCACTCCTAAGCAGACAAGAGTATGTCAATTTTGAATCTGGAAACTGAGGTAGAGTAGATACGTACAAGAAAGTAAAGGGCTGGGCGAAGACGTGGTTAAATCCCTTGCATGCGTAGGGGCTGTACGTACCCTGCCCACCGCTCCGAGCAATGATCAAGGGTTCGCATACGACGTCGAAACTACCCCACGTCGTCATGGAAGAGAAGCCCGAAAAACATGCGGGGTGTTGATGGTCAAGACGCTGGGTTGCCTCGCGACGACAGCGGCACCAGAAAAAGGAATCCGTTGGTCTGGTTGAGTCAAATAGCGATATCGGCGGAACGCATCATGATCGCGAGCAACCGCTGCGGGCGAAATTTGACAGTGCAGTTGACGGCTTGGTACCTGATGTGAATTTCGGTGGTCAATGCTTTCGTACTACTTTGGGTTATATCATCAAAGGCCTGTAGGGCGAACTCTGACTCTGAAGCCGTGGTCGTGTGCCCACGATAGTGCGAACCACGGCATTTCGCAAACGAGTGTGCCAACAGCTGTCACAATCTGATCGTCAGAGGTAAACGCAGCAAACCCTAATACCCTAGGTGCTTGTTTTGTTTTATCTGCGTTGTTTTCACCTTTCAAACGGGAGTGGGTTCTGGCTAGTCATGATGCCAACGACGAGAGTTGGCGGCGTTGCTGTTGGGTATCAACGTTCTATGCATCAGTGTATACCCCCAATTTCTCAGATCTGGTGGCGTTCAAGTCATGCCACATCGGATACAGTAGTGCATTAATAAATGACTGCACAAGTTTCTCCCACCCACGTCTTCACCGTCTCCCCAGCGACACACTCGACCCGCTCGACGGTCGGAGTGACCCCAACCCCTTTGTTTATCCCACCGTCAGGGGTCCAGAGTTTCGGCACCTCAGGTTAGCGGCTGCAAGCGATTCGTCGTGTCAGATCAGACCACTGTGTATTCCGACATCGACCAATACAGTCAATTCGGTACATAAACCTGGACCACCTCTGGTGATTCTGTCCTCGTCACGACTACCCTTTTATGTCCTCTTTGTTCCTTGCCAAGTTTACTGCTGCGGCGTCTGCAATCCGTGCCGCACCTGTTCCTGGCACACGCGCAATAGTAAACTCTGCCTCCTCTGGCAAGGCGTTGCCCTTTTCTCTCCATGGCCTGCGCAACGGAGTAGACGAATGTAACAATGGTCAAGTGCTACGTATGCTCATGTTTGGGAAACCTGGCGCTGGCAAGGGCACACTTTCCTCACGACTCGTGAAAAAGTATGACATCTTATCGATCTCTACCGGTGATCTCTTGCGCCAACACATCGCCGAGGGGTTAGTACACCACTATTTCAGTGCTTCCAACGCACCGCTCACGTACTTACAGGACCCAAGTTGGCCGCCAAGCTGGAGAGATCGTAGCACAAGGAGGACTTGTTCCTGACGACCTCATGCTCAAAGTTGTCACCAGCAAACTTGACGCGCTTCACGACAAGGTTTGTTCTACCAAGCGCTTGTTATTGCAGTGATCATTGATGGGCCCCTTAGCACTGGATCTTAGATGGTTTTCCTCGCACTCTAGGACAAGGCAAGCTTTTCGATACCCATTTAGAGTATGTGTACGGTCCCTTTTCGTGTGCGCAGCCCCCTGAACGGTTCCACAGGGGCCAACATATACCACTGACGTTGGTTGTGAACCTTGATGTTCCTGACGAGGTAATTCTTGGCCGAATATCCGATCGTTGGGTGCATCTCCCATCAGGGCGAATATACAACATGTCCTACAATCGGCCCAAGGTGGAAGGCTTTGACGACGAAACTGGGGAGCCTCTCACCAAAAGGCCAGATGACCATCCAGTATGTCGCTTTCTATACATGATGTGAACACGGAGCTTACCTGTCATGTCATGCAGGAAATCTTTTCACGACGTTTGCAGCAGTTTTATGCCTCTACGTCACCCCTTCTCTCGTACTATGCCTCGAATCCCAAGTCTGCTCGTCTCGTCACTTTACAGGGTGAAACGTCTGACGAGATTTGGCCGAGACTCGAAGCGGTCGTTTTGTCATCATTCCCCGACTTGCGGGAGCGTTTGCCACGTCGAGGACGGTATAGTCTGAGCAACCCATTCGTGTTGACAGATAAACGATCGCCGAGAAGGAGCCCAGCAGTATGGAATAATTGAGAATGATCGTCTTGGACACTTGTATATGGTTCGCTCGCATTTCTTGTCGAATACCCTCAAGACTGGTTGTCCTGTCCTGTACTTTTTTATTATACGGAGACTAATAGAAGCCACGAGGCCACACTGCCATTGCATCTGATGTGGCCTCGAGGACCATGAGTGTGGTTTGCGTTGATCCCTTCCAGAAAGGCGCCAGGCGCTGGCAGTGAGCTTTCCGCATGGGGCCGGCTATGGCGAGAATAACGTACACAGCCAGGTTGTCATCCACCTCGCATTGTTCGCTTCCAGGCTGGCATGCAGCATAATAGCCGCATCTTCCATTCCGTCCACTTCCACCCGCTTTTCATGCCCGGCCATCCGCCAAACACCCTCAGCCCGCCTTTTTAAACTGCACCCTCCTTCCCATCTCTTGACACCGCATTCCTGATCATGGCACTGCTCAGCTCCTTCGCCTCCCTCTCTCGCTTGCCTTTGCGCAATGCCGCGCGATCCGTCTGTAGCATTGTCCCGTACAACGTGTCTCAAGAGTTGCCGCCCTACATCAACATATCCGCCTCCGAAAAGAGCACCACAGATAACGAGCCTGTTCTGCGAATGCTCTTGTTCGGAAAACCGTGTTCCGGAAAGGGCACCCTTGCTGCGCGTCTCTCGAGAAAGTACGATATCTCCACCATATCTACTGGCGATCTCCTTCGCCAACACATTGCGGAAAGGTCGGTCACGTTATTTGGCAAATACACGTGTCACTGAGTGATTGATTCTTGTCAGGACTGAGGTCGGGAGGCAAGCGGAAGGGATCGTTACTGCTGGCGGTCTCCTGCCAGACGAAATGATGCTAGACTTGATTACCACTAAACTTGATACCCTCAAGGAGAACGTGAGCATCTTCTCGTCACCTTCATGTTCATGCATGGCTCATACGTGCGTCCACAGAACTGGATCCTAGATGGTTTTCCACGCACGCAGCGACAAGGAAGACTATTGGACAATTTCCTCGCGTGAGCCGCGTAGCATTTGCCGTGCTATCCAATCGCTGACCTGGTTCGTAGGAAACACGACGTGCCACTTAATTTAATCGTGAACGTAGACATCGAGGATGACCTGCTGTTTCAATGGATCTCGGATCGCTGGGTTCATCTCCCATCGGGTCGTATTTACAGCACGTCCTATCGTCCTCCCAAAATTCCAGGATTGGACGATGTGACAGGTGAACCATTGACAAGACGACCAGATGATAACCCAGTACGAACTCGGTTTTTATTTTTGCTGTGACACTGATCGTCCATCCCCTTCTAGGAAACGTTTGCTCGTCGCCTTGAACACTATTACGCGCAGACCTCACCCCTCCTCTATTATTATGCCTCGCGGGCATATTCTACGCGTCTCGTGGATCTATATGGAGACGCAGATACCATTTGGCCCATACTAGAGACGATCATGCGCAAATCTTTCCCTGGTGTCCGGGAACGTGTTCCTTCTGGCCCACGAACGCGACTCGGGCCACCACAAGTCCGGTTGGCATTACACACCCCGTTGGCCATCCCCGACGGACTTTGCACTTCATAGACGTCGCTAGCCGACAGCGTCCCCTTTTCAATCGTATAGATTCGTCTTACGCTGATTATTTTCCACCCTCCATTCACTCGTTTGGCATTCAGATATACCAATGGACGATCGTTATTCTTATTTGTCAACGTGCTGTAGATCTATCCCACCTTCATAGTTGTACTCGATACCCCCGTGTACATATTCATGTAGAGTTACATTTACTGTAGTAGTACAGTAGACACCGAGAATCAAGGATCACCCTTTTCGTTGAGGACATTCGGGAAGCTGGCCACTGGCCAAATGATACTGCTACAGATAATACGGTTACTTGATAACATCCGCCTTTCAACTGTCAAGGTTTCGACCTCGGAAATGAACGACATCCAAGCGCTGCACACAAGCACGACCAAGGCAGATGAAAGAAGTGTTGTGGGACACCAAGCTGGCATTGACTACAGAAGTTTAGGATGATTCATTAATCATAAGGACAAAGGTGAAGCGAAAAAAGCTGTCGATACACTCGGTAAAGGATAAAAGATCGAACCATACAAGCTCGTCGGAGAGAAATGCCTAGGAGAAACAAGTGCTGCGCGGAACTCGAGAGAAACCGTCCTGAAATCGCGATTTAATGGTAAAGATAGCAAGACGACAAAAACATGACAGCATGGGAGTAACGCTTGAGTGTGTTCTAGGATATCGGTGGCCGTCAGTACCTGTGTGGTGAAATAGAGTGATGTAGCCGAGACGGTGTCCCAAACGTGAAGAGACGATGGCGGAAGGCTGCCGGCAGCTCCATCGCTCGAGGTTCATATCTCCATCGCCATCTAGACAATCTCCCAGATGGATGTCTCCAAGACACGGAATATTGTTGTGTCTTTGGAGTTCTCTGACCACCCGACAGCCTCTCTCCAGTTCATGGAGTTGGCTTCCTTCTCGCCAGCTCCGGCAAACAGTCCAAGGTCATCGTCCGATATGCCGCGAAAGATGAGGAACAGTCGAGTGAAGACGCATGGGTCTGCAGTTACTGAGATATCGATGGCGTTGGCGATTTTGGTAGGGGAGAGGAAGCGATATGCAATGTTCTTATGGCCAGAGAATGAGTGTAGATTGTTACTGAAACGAGTCTGTTAAGAATCCGGAAGGACGGACGACCAGGAAAACATAACATACTTGATAAAGTTAGTTCGTGCGTGCAAAGACATTCCGAGCTGGTCCAGCACGTTCATCAGATGGGATATGAAGTCGCGGAAAGACATTGCGAAGCCATTCCGTGGTGCAATAAATTCGTTGGGATCGACCATGGCTGGGTCGGGTCTAGTGGGGAGAAGAGATGTCAACGTCAGTGGACTACATGGTCCAGATAAACTTACACCGCTTCGTAGTATAAGGACGTTACAACCATTTCGCTCTCAAAGTGTTCGAGCGCACCACCTGGATGTACTCGCAAGAAATATTTGTGTTTATTCTCTCCTACGTTCTCGGCTGGTGGCCAGGTCAAGGCGAGTGACCAAAGGGGGTTCACTGTCAAGATTACATCGCAGTATTGTTGAGCAGGGGCGAGGATACTGAGATGACACTTGGCGGAGGTCGGCTGGGCAGCGGTGGTAAGCTTGGTCATTACACGAGAATCGAAGAGAAAGTCTGGGGTGATGTCAGGGTCTCTCATCTTTGTACCGGTGAAGTCGACGGTGTGGGTATCGCCAGAGTGTACGATGTTGAGTTTTCCCCAGAACATGCCGTCGACGACGGTACCATCTTCCATACGTGCCATGTCGACGTCATCGGCGGAAGAAACTGTGGTTTCAAGCGCGATATGCTGTCCTGGGACGAGTTCGAGGTTGAACGTAGCAGACATTTCTGTGACTGGCGGGGGACTGGAGGGGCAAGATGTCGTTACGTGGTGCGTACGTGGTGGACAAGATACTTACGGGGGTGGACTGCAGAAGCGTCAGCGAGAAGCCGAGGAGGAAGGGAGAGGACGCACGGTGGTTCGTCGGGCGGGGGAGGAGCGTCGCTGACGATCTCTACACGGAGACCCTGAACGCCCATGATGGCGATCTGGTACGAATCTTCGCCAGTCAACTGCGTGTGTTGGACCACGCGGTCGAGGACAAGATGAGTGTTCGGCATTGTGTCGGAACAATCGAAGATAACGCACGTAAATGTACGGCCCCGAGACTAATCGCTAGATGTGATCTCAGCGGGGAGGATCTGAGCGAGATGAGAAGGGACGAACAGAGGCATGGAGAGAGGCAAATTCGGTAGGAACTCGCAAGCTGAAGATGGCATCTGGGGGAGGCTTTGTCCAGTCTCTGGCGACGGCCTCGAGTTCCTAACGGAGTCTGTATCAGTGGGGGGCTCGATGAGGCGCCCGGAATGGGGGTCCTCACAGGAAAGCTTTGTGGCAGCTGAGGGGAGATGTGAATGAGCGTCGGGGAAGAGGGAAGGGGGAGACTGACAACTCTGACGGTCTCCATGTCGCCGTAGGCAAGGGTGAGGAGACGCTGTCTGGCGAGCGCCATATGGCCCTGCTTCTCGCGATACTCGCTGTCCTTGTCGCTCTTTTTGTTCTTGAATTTGTTCCAGAAGGACTGGGAGGGGAGACTTGCGCTGGTAGATCTGTGGGCGGGGGATGAAGGAGAGAAAGGGGGGAGTATCGGATGACTTACGCTGGGGAGAGGAGCATGGCGGACACTGGACGATGGTGGACGATGGACAAGGACGCTGATTTTTGATAGCGCGCAACTACACGCGACACGAGGCAATCGACACTGCCTGGTCCTCCAACCCCCAGATCCACGTGTTCCCTGCTCCATGCCCATCCCATCCCCATTCAACGTGGCCGTCGTCACCGCCCACGACGACGAGCTCGAAGCGTGCTCGTCGCCCCTTTCGGCGCCCCGCGTGCCACGTGGCACACGCCAGCCTGATTGACATCGGTGTTGCATCCACTCGACTCACCCATGTCCTTGTCTCGTCTCCCGCGTGCATTCCACACCGCTCACCGACGGTCCTTTGTCTCCACTGTCCTCCTCTCCCGCACATGGGAGAACGAGACCGTCGTCGAGCTCCGCAACGAGGCAAAAGCGCGCGGTCTGTCCACGTACGTCTCTTTCGCACGAAACTGGCGCACATTGTACTGACCGTGATCTTAGCAAGGGGAACAAGTCCACATTGGTTGCTCGCATCCAAGAGCATGAGAAGAACAGGGTGACCTCTACCCCACTTCCAATCCACACCTCCAACACGACCCGGAGCGCTTCGACCGACATTGTTCCTCCTGTAAAGACTTCCCAGGCCATCTCTCCTGGCATCCCGCTACCCGCACGACCCGACAGCGCATCCACAAATCCCGACTTCCTGGCCATCAAATTGCCAGATCTCTCCCAACCCCCTCCCGATGCCCCCGTGCAGGTCGTGAGTTTCCCGTTTCATTTTTCGCTCTATTGTATCGCTAAACTCTCTCCATCCATCTCCCCCCTCTCCATCAATTTAACATTTAACTACAGCCCTATGTCCCCGATTTCTGGAATTCTGCCCGACGAAAAGCCGATTTTCCCTTAGAACCCGAGCTCCCCAAGTTGCATGTTGTCAGTGGATCGGCCACCCATTATGACGGAGGGCCGATGTACAACCTTGAAAAGCATCACGAGGGTGACTTACTATCCACCACCGTTCAAGCGGATGACCCTCCCTCCAGCAAAGAGGTCGGATTCTGGGCTGACCTCTGGGAGAGTTTCGGACTTCCAAGATCATTCAGCGTCTCTCGCACATTTTCCGAAGCAGGCAATTTAGCTGTGCATGCAGGAGAGCATGAACCCCAGACCCGCTCGAGACCGTTGACTGATGGGGAGAGGAAAGGGTTATACGTCCTCCTTGGCATCATTGGGGGATCATGGTTGGTTGGAGGGCTCGTGAATCGACCAACAGTTGTTGCAGAGGAGTACACAACACAGACCCAGTAGCACTAGACCATTCACCCCTTTTGTAGAGTTGCGGACAGACAGCAAAAACTGTTCCGTCCGATGTGCGGGGTCTGAACGGAAAAGCGTTAGAAGCCTTCCCATTGGCAAACTGCCATAATGCTGGACCAACCCTGGGGTAATTCAGCCTACTCTGAACCACCCACAGAAATAAATCTGAACCTTCGCACACACATCACCACACCTTTTCTTTCAGAACATGGAATCAATAAGATATTTTTCCTTGAAATATTTTGTAAATTAAAATTTTACATGTTTTATGACAAAACATCTTGGGACCCTTATAATTTGCAATAGTGAAACACTAGTAATTCTTGGAAATTTCATGGATCCAATGGGACTCATCCCTTGATCATGACTAGTTTATCCAACTCTCGGATCTGCCAGTGTGCTTCCTGGGCAGTGCTGTTGCCCAGGGACCTCGGGCTCTCCTCCTATTCTTGGCATCATTTGATTCGTCAACTCCCTTGCAATATTTCCTTTTATGACTCGCACGTTCGCTTCCGAGTTCCGTCCCTCAGTGGTTCGCAAAGATTGCAGGTGGCATGGATCGGATCATCCACGTGTAACCTTGTTTCCAGCTACATTCACAACAGAAATAAATACTTTGTAGCATCCCAAGTATACAATGCACATCATGCAGTATTAGTTACACTTACAATGGGTGGCGTGTCTGGGTTGGTAGAGCTGACGGACACGTTTCCGGTGCCACCATTCTTTCCTCGCCCCCATCTTACAGGTATTCTTTCCCCGTCCATGTCAAGACCATGTGCCCAAGCTTCTGCCGCCCGCTCTGCAGACGTTCGATTCTTGAAGTTCACAAAGGCACACCTTCGCTGGGATCAGCTGATAGCGGCGGGACTAAAGAGCAGATGCGCACCTCGACTTTGCTACGTGAACTACCGACTTGAGCTCTGATGAAGGGTCGTGAGGTAGCGAGTTCACGACAAGCGTCCGTATTTCCGCTTCTGTCGCGGAAGCGGGAAGCGATGATAGGAACAAGGACATCTAGAATTATGAGTAGGTTGAATGGCGGATTCGGAGTAAAAACGTACAATGGACGAGTCCTCTGGAGGCTTGAGCCCTTGTACCACAGCGTGGTTTGCCATGATTTTAAGCGCAACGGGATCATTCTGACCATGATAACGGTCCTTGATACTCTGGTGCGCGAGTTCATTGTCCGCTGGTTTCTCGTGTCTGCACAGCAAGTCGGTCACTCAAAGTTCGTACATAGCCAATGGTACACACCTATACGGGCATTCATCCCCTCGTTTGCATTCGCCCTTGGCGAAGAATGAACATATGTGTGGTCGGTTACGCTTGTAGTAAGGATTCGTGCGAGCCAATTCCTTCAGCATCTCTTTACCTGCGGAGGTTGCCCTACCGCCCACTTGCATCATCGACGTAGTACCGTCTGACATCTACTCGCAGACACGTTGAGACTGCTCTCGGCATGACGGCACCGAGGGAGGACTATACCTTATTTTCCATGTTTTGCGCGTAGTACTCGCGGTTGATATCGCTCGTAGGAGCCTCGCTCTGGACAGCCAACGCGGTATCACGGACCTGGGTCGGCAGACCATACTCGAGATCCAGGAGACATGTCTGACAGACATTCTTGACCTTGGCGCACGTCTGGCAGATCACGGTGGCTTTGTAACGAGCGCCTGAACCGGGGTTCCAACGGAAAACGGTGAATGGACGTGCGCAGGTTCCACACGAACGGCCAAACTCTTGTTTTGACTGACAAGAACGCTTGAATATCAGGGTGGCATACAGGGAACGAGCGGCGTACCATTCTGATGAAGGGATTGGCACCCAGACCTGTTCTGTGGTATTAGCTTGAACTCGGTGGGTCTATGAAACTGGAGCGGCCGTACACGTCTCACAAAGGATTGGAAACTCGCTCTGCTCCCAGCCCGCTTTGTTGAGATCGGCCTTGGGCATGGTTTTTGACGAGGAATGGTAAGTCACAGACAAAGATTCGGTTCAAAATTGGAAGCCCGGGATATGCGCTGACTAATTAACCCCTGTCCAGTGCATGAGTTACAGTACTTGTGCTACTTGTATGAAATGATCAACGTCAAATTGAAGGGCAACGTGGGTGAGGTGACGGTGACCTCTCCGCCTTCCTCCACCAACTCGGATACCTTTTTCTCCAGGTTCGGCCGAGTCGCCTCCTCAAGCTGAGGAGGAGCCTGGAAATATATTTGTCTCGCCGCTGTCGACAGAGAAGGCTTCTTGATTTGACTCAATACCCACGCTCGTTAGCGCGTGTGGAGGCAATGGACAGGATGAAAAATCCTTACATGGTCTTCTCTTCCGTCAATTTCTCGATCAGCTGTTCGACGGTGTACTCTCGTTCTATTGACATCTCCAAAGCCTTCCCACCGCAAACCGGACAGTCCTCGCGCTTCTCGTGCTCAAACGTAAACGAGTATACACCCTCAGTACCGATCAGCATGAAATAATTATTGAGATATGCCGCAGAACTGGTTGCGATCTTGAATGCTTCGTTACAACATGATGCTGAAACATGTCAGCAAAGGAGATACGGTACTAATGGATGAACGTACCAGCGATGATGGCGTTTGTTGATGCTATGGCAGGTATCACGTTCTTGACAACACCTTGGGTGAGTGACCAAGTCACCCCTTCGATATTGAACTCCTCAGCTCGTGCAGATGCGACAGTGTACAACCAGTGGATATGTTCGGGATCATCAGTGTCGAGCTTCTTCTCTGATAAAAACGTCAGACAAAGAAAAGGCGCGCAATAATTCAACTAAATTGACCTCCTTTTACTCTGGGCCACTCGAGTACGGATGCCCATTCAATGCAATGCTCTGGAAGACGCGGTGTATTGGCAATTGTGCAAATGGGGAATGTCGTGGGCTTGTTTAGCATATCAAGGGAGCACTCGTAACAGGACGACACAGTGGGAAGGATGACGCGGGCTTGGCCCTTGAAACCTGTGATATAAGCTGAAATCTTGATACTTGGGAGGTCCATCTTAGCTGACCTTCTGTGCCCCCGTCAATGAGAGGTTTCAAACTCTCTAGGTTTTCTGGATCAACCAGATTAACAAGCGTTGCATTGATCCATCGACGCGCCTCTACGGAGTCAAGGCCGCAAATGACGAGATTGAACTGCATGTAGTAGTCGTCATCTTTGTCTTGAATCTTTCCAAAGTAGCTGCGTCGGACGTACAGCAGGACTCATCATTGTAAGAGTCATGTACTCACGGAGTAACCATCACACCTGGCACCCGCTTCATAACATACTCGGCCGCCACGATGGCTTTCGGTCTGCCAACATCGGCTTGTCTGTTCATTGTGTTCAGCACACGCGTCGTGTTAAACGCTGGGGTACAGACCTACCTGAATAGAAACTGGCGATTGAGGTTGCTAATATCGATGGTGTCCATATCGATGACGTGAATATCCTTGAACCCCGTCAGCGCAAGGTTGGCTAGGATCTCGCAACCTAGCCCGCCAGCACCGATGACCAGGATTTTGCACTTGTTCCTAAGGAAGTCTTTAACCTGGGAAGGGTAAGAACCGATTTGCAAGCTTTCACGGGTCGCCATACCTCATCGCCAGCCAAGAAGGATGGGTCCGTTCGTGGACCTGGTCGATCTAGGATTTGGTCAATGTGGAGGTAGCGATCTTGCCAGTCGCCCGAGGTTGCTGATCCGTTGACATGAAGTGAATTGGTTTCCATCAACGAGGAGAAGAAATGTCTAAGGAACGTCTACAACTTGAGATAGTCCTCGAGTTGGCCGTTCTACGTGTTGCGCCTTCACCCGAGCCGAGGCCCCTCAATGCCTCACGATCGAATGCCCTTGTTATGTAAGCCTACCTACACTGACCACTCCCGGATTATGGCTCAGAAGGGCCAGTGGTGAGTTTCAGCGGCCACCAATACCTACGGCAACGCCTGGTATTGTCGGTTTTAAGCGGAAAGTCAGTTCGAATAGACAAGATCAGGTCCGCGGATAAGAATCCGGGTTTGCAAGGTGTGTTCTGCAACTGTGTTGTGTCTTGTCCTCGCTAGATCATACTTTCTGGTGTCTCAGACTACGAAATCAGCCTTCTGCAATTGTTAGAAAAGGCGACCAATGGCACTGTCATCGAAATATCCGTTACTGGTATAGCGCATGTCGATCCAAGGTTTATCTGCCTGATGAATCGTCTCAGGTACTGCGGTCCTGTTCAAACCAGGGATTATCTCTGGCGGACCGGTGTCCCACGAATGCCCACTCTCGCGCGCAGTGGGCTACTTCCTCGAACCTCTAATTATGCTCGCACCTTTTTCGAAGAAGCCATTTCAGTTCACTTTGCGAGGGATAACGACGGACGACATGGATCTTTCTGTGCGTTCTGTGCCAAACTAACTAGCTCAACGACACTGAGAACTGTCAAGGTTGATCTCATCCGGACAGTAACCCTTCCCCACCTTCAGCTCTTCGGGATCTCAGACGGTGTTGAACTAAGGGTGTGTACTTTTCGGCATCGATCTAGCCTCGCAGCCTGGACTAAAGGTTGACAGATAAAAAAACGTGGCGCTCCTCCAGAAGGCGGCGGAGAAGTTCAGTTTCTCTGCCCCGTTGTCAAGCAGGTAAAAACACTCAACTTTGTTGAACCAGGCAAAATCAAACGAATAAGAGGAATTGCGTGAGTAATATTGAGTTGTGCAAAACTATCGCTCATGAATGCGGCCACATACAGACATGCTGTGCGGGTCAGCCCTCAGTTTTCTAATCGCATGATCGATTCCTGTCGCTCGGTTCTCAATCGTTACATACCTGACATCTACCTCTACTCTGATGTATACAAGGGCGACGAGAGTGGAAAGTGAGTATCTACCGTCTCGGCCCTCTTCTTGATCGACTGTCGTGGAGATCCCCAGGCTACGCCTTGACTCTGCTGGCAGAATCCACAACATCTGCTATACACTGTGCTGAGGCTGTCGCGAAGCCTGGCGGTACTCCAGAGGATGTAGCACTCTTGGCGAGCCGTGCTCTCTTGTCTGAGATACGGCGTGGAGGCTGTATTGATCGGAAGCATCAAAGCCTCGTGCTTTTGATGATGGTACTAGGCAGCGAAGACGTTGGGCGATGTCGGATGGGCGATGCATCTCCCCAGACGTCAGTACTCTAGCACTCGATGCGAGGCTGGTGCTTACATTATTATCTTCAGGGTCCAGTTCCTCCGGGATATCAAAAATTTCTTCGGAACGTCATTCAAAATAGTATCTGCAAACCCGCCTGATCCATCGTGCACCGAGTCATTCTACTCATGCTATGGAATTGGCTATGTCAACGTCAATCGGACGGTTGCTTAGAATGTACACCAATACTACAAGGCTTTAACCTGCTTCGTAGTATCTTGTCGCTCAACGGTAAATGATTGACACTTTGCCGAAATCTCCGTCTCCTCTCCCGCCCCCAATCACGGCAAGCCATTGCTGGAGTAATGGCCACCCTGCCTCAAACCTTGTTGACAGTTCATCCGTGTGATGTTCACCGTCGAGCAAAGAGACCAATTCGGGAGGTGGGGCTGGCACATTGAATAATTGCCCCGACCCTTGGGAGAACGATGTGTGGATCTGCGGGACCAGCGGCGCCGATGGTGAACGGGATATTCTCGGACGCCCAGTAGAAATGGGCCCGACAGATGGCCCATACCGAAAGGAGCGACCATCTTTGCTCGACACTTCCGACTGTTGGTATACTGACTGGTGGCGACCATCCGAGTTTACTCTGGGTCGTCCGACCACGGTACGTTCGCGCGGGGTGCTGATCTCCTCTGGATATGCTAAAGAGGGTTGATTGCCAACTGTGATGTTCAGGCTACTCTTCTGAAGCGTTTTGAAGCGTAGTTGTTCCAACACTTTCTCTGCTGCACTGGTCCTTCGAGATGCGTTCTTGGTCAGATCAGCTTCTCTAGTCGGTGAACTAAGGAGAGCTTCAGTGTTGACTGGAACAGTGAATGAAGCGTCGGGGAGCCGCCCTCTAAAGCGGCTGAACGATTCAGCGGAATCTACTGGAGGGTTTGTGCGTTGGGTAGGAGATGATGATGAACTCTGTCGGCGTCTACGATTTGCTTGTGACGGGGACTCTGGGATCAAAACTGGGTAGCGGTGGACTCGGCGAAGAAAACCCTAGCAAGGGGTACATATTAATTAGAGCGGCGAGACACGTATTTCGTGGCCATACCTTTATAACGCCAAAGCTCGTGAATCTCCGAACATCAATGCCAAGTTCGTGCACCCCGTGGCTTTCCATCCATTCGAATACAGTCCGTCCTGGCTTCAACCGAGAGTAGAGATGCAACAGCTTGGGCCAGTCCGGGATGGGCTTTCCTAATGTATGTTCAAGACACGCGTATGAAACTAAGCTTCTGAGTTACCTGGCTTGGTCACATAGGGACCACACTCGTCCTTGACGTGAAGCTCATCCGCAAGCCATTGGACATTTTTTCTCAGTGTATACATGTTTGAATATTGGAATATATCAATTGTCATTATGACCTGGTAATATCTGCCACCGTATGAATGAGCAATACGAATGAAATGATAGGCCTACGCAGAGGACTTGACACTTACAGAAGGTGGGAGATCGCCTGACGAGTTAGCTCGAGGTCGCAGTCCGCTAGTTGCGCAATGTGACTGACATGGTTCACGCCATTGATGTATTGGCAGACCTGAAGTGGTAGCTATAAAATGGCTTTGGGTCGAGATGTGTTAAATCTACCTTTCTCATCGAGAGATCCCAGTTATCCTCCATACGTTTCGACAAATTTATTAGTGCGAGAGGCACATGCCAATCCCTTACTGAAGGTGGATTAGGGTAGAACGGGAGAATCTTCAACTCGATAGAGTTGAATTTGTCGATCAGGATTGAGGTCTCGGAATATGAGTTCAAGTCTTCGTATAGTTGTTCGATGATAGTATACATTGCCGATGATGTCTGGGGGTTCGAAAGAAACGTCGATTCTTCCTGCAAAGCAATGCTGTCAGCATGGATTGTTAGGAAGGATCCGGAAGGACGGACTTCGCAAGCCGCCAAAACCCTGCTAACTTTCCGGACGATAGGCTCATAGCAACTTAGATTCGCCGAGCGTTCGAAAACGAAACAGAGGTTAAACCTGAAGAAGTTCCGCTCGTACTTTCCGGCGAGGGACACAGGAAGTCCAATGATGCGATAATTCCCCGTCGCACAGATGACGAGACGACCACAGAGAGGGTTCGGGGGGATAACATACTTTGATATGTCGCTAAATTTAAAGAGGGCCCTGCTAGAGGAGGAGGAGCGGTGCTGCGGAGAAGGCAAGTGACGCAGAGGGCTTGGACGTTGGCCGCCTGCTGAAACCAAGGAAGAGCTGGATCGACGAGATAATTTCTGCTCCTCCCCCTCAGCTAAGGTCGCGTTGGACGGTTTCGGCGAGGAAGTCACTGACAGACTGGTGGCTGGTGCAGATAGTGCTATGAGACCTTCGGGGACTTGGAAAACGATTTTGGGGCCAGTCTTGACATCGAATATCGCGTAGAACACGGAATGTATTCTGGGCAGGAACGTTTCTCCCTCGGGTGGCATTTCAGGTTCAAGTTTGTTGGGGCGATTCGTCGCGATATGGCATCCTTTAGCTCAGCTAGCAACAAACACTGGCCCAAATCAAAGTGTGGCCGCCCGTAAACTGATCATGGGTGTATCCGTGCAACTCGAAGTAACATGATTGTTCTATAGTCCATGCGGTGTGTATACATGATATCGTAGAAAATGTCCGGACGAAATTGATAACAAGGTGTCCGATTAAAGTCAACCAGTGCCCAAAAGTGTCGAGGTTAGATTCTAAAAAGACGTAAGAAAATCACATTATGCTTTCCCGAAGAACCCCTTACCGATAAGTCGGATGCCGTCAAAGGGCACTGGAAACTGGCAGAGTCGCTGATCGTCGGTGAGACAGTGAAGAAAAGCACATTCAAAGCCAACTAGCAGACGAGGAAGTGATCAGATCCTGAAAAATTCCGCATGCATCCAGAGCTCGACTTGCCGTGATATCATAGTCCACAGTGATGTCCGACACTGTACCACCCCCAATGCCACACTTTGTCAGCACGTCTGAAATAACACTCGATGGCATTGTGGATGTATATTCAATCGAGAAAGGGAAAGTGAAATTTGTGTTAGAATGCGAACCAAAGGTTACATCATTCTCTTGCCCTCCTCCAACAAGTGTGTTGTTGATCGGGTAGTAAATCTGAGGGGGCAGTCAGTAAGACGAAGACAAATGTCTTGAGAGACGCGTACATCCGCCTTTATCGAGGAAAATGACACACTAAAATAATTAGGATTGGTGACGCTATCGTTCCGGTGAGCGCCTAGCTGAGCTATGAGGCATCTGAAACGCCACACGTACTTGATAGGGATCTCAAGATTGATCTGAACACCATTGCTCAGCAGCTGGATCTAGGAATAGGGATGGTTTATTGATTGTTAGTGATGGTGACGAACGCAATTACCTCGCTTCCATTCGAAGTAGCTTGTATGTTTCCAACTACGATATTGGGAGGACGAGTCCACTTAACCAACCAGGTTTTGTTAGTGATGTTGCGTTCCACTCCACAAGAGTCCACTCACCAGCGCAAGGGGTAATAAGATGCCGACAAGGAGGAAGACGATGATCATGAGAGTACAGCAACAGAACCGCCCTATGCACGCCCCCCGACTACCCTATCAGAGGGTTACACTTGACACTATAATTATGTGTTCTTGCGAGGCGTACCCTGGTCCACAAACCACCATGGCGTTCATGACGCCAGTGGCTCAGATCCCGGGGCCGACTATAAACCAGTAGTATCTCAGCATCTTACTCTGGCAAGGGTCTCGACAAAGATACGCACTTCCCAGTGGTGGCTCGTGCAAAGGTTCCTTGGTCATACTGGGTAGTGCTCTCTGATTTGTAGTGACCAGGCGCAAACGCCGATCCTCCAGGGTTCGTGGATTTGCCATGGTTAGCATCGTCTCGATATCCTCCTGCGCCATAGGAATCATAAGCGCCTTGATCATCAGCCTGGTGAGGTTGTGGGTTGTTGTACGGGTTGAAGGCAGGTGCATCAGTGTACTGCTGGTCATACCGCCCATACTGCTCGGCATACGGGTCCCTGTATGCCATTGCAGTTTAATGAGGGGTCGGGTGGCAGCTTCAAGAAAGGTCTAAGTAGTAACAGGCGGATGGGTGTGCTGCGGCAAGCTGTAAATTGACCCCTCCGCAGTGGCGCACGGCTGTTGCATCCCGGAACTTGAAGCAGAGCCCCACTTCATTTGGTTTGTTCACACCGGTTCCACTCCGGTCAGCCCCTCGTTTTGCAACAACTCTTGAGACGAAAACCAACCCATCTCGTACGTGCAAATGTGTCTATAGTACTGTCGATTCTATCACCCAAACCCGTTCGAGCTTTGCGGCATAAAAGGCATGCGGTTTCCGCCCGAAGCTATCCCAGCACTGCCTGCAGGTGTCATCCCGGTAGATGTCACGGCCGGCCTGAGTCCAGAAAACATCCGACCGTGAGAAGAGCTGGGTATAAATCGATTGGTTTGCAAGGTCGAGGATACACTTTGGGCCTGTACTCTTGACGGCATCCGCAGGGCCGCAGAAAAAGGTCGCTGAGGAGTCGGGGGTGGCCCCATGCGCTCGGAAATATTTGTAAGTCGCTGTGATGTATGGTTCTGTGACGTCGAGATCTCTATCCCCTGGTCAGTCTGCGGAGGCACCTGGCTAGTCGCAGGTTTGAAGCGCTTTCCCTGACTCGGCGCAGGAGGCGGAGCCATCATACCATGGTTTATATCGAGCAATCGCGGTTGTCGTAGGGACGCTGCTTGTTCATCTGTAGGTTGAGGTGGTCTCACTCGAGGGTTGTCCTCTCCGTGGTACGCATATTGCCTAGAAAACTAATAAGAGAGATGTACAACAGGATGACGAGAGCATACTCTGCAAACCGGCTGCTGCCGGGTCTGTCAACTGTGTTTGCAAATTCTGGCTCAGGCGGCTCTTGTCGACTGAAACTGGGGTATTCCCCGGGCGGGAGAGTAAGACGCAATGGACCCACCGGTGTCGGGACGGATCTCGGGCTCGAGTTCGTCTTGGCGCTACTGTTTTGACTGGACCGATTTTCTTCGCGCCGAGATACACGTGTGATGATACCAACTCACCCTCGCATTTCGGCCATGGGTCGCTTCCCATTGTTGTTCAAGTGCGCAGATAGCTCTCGGGTTTGGTTCGCAACAAGTCCCCTGCTGCGGGACAGATGAAGTTCTCTCCGCAGGGCTTCGTTGTCCCTATAGAATATTTCTTATTGTGAACAAGTCAATCGGATATAGTACCAACTTTCGCAGCGACCTGCGCTCGTTTCGTAATCGATCGCAAGTCGAGGAAAGCTGCAAGCACTGATTTCGATAATGTCGCACGAGGGCAGCAAGCGACTCTTGCTGAAACTGAATTCGGTCGAGAAGTGACGCGCTGGGGTATCAAGGTACCCGGTAGGACGTACCTTTACAGCATTTGCTATGGCGTCGATTCCGTGAGGCAAAAAGCGAAACCAATCTGACATGGGTGGATCGATCTAGTAGATTTGGAGGGTGGGGCATGGGAAAGACGAGAGAGGGTGCATACATTGCGCTGGAGGGGCACGAGCTGTATGGCTTGTTCACCACATTTTGCGCAACTCTGGTTTGGGTCTAGTCGACGGAATCAGTAGAGCATATTAGGAACAGTCGGAACTGACTGAGGTGAGAGTTGCACAAGACATGGCCACATTCAGTGATCCAAAACGGCACGGGGGGCGGTCCTCTGTCTGCTGGCGAGAACGGAAGATGACAGACTGCACAGCTGACAAAGTCCCAGAAATCAAAGTCCGGGTCTTGGCTGACTGCGGGATGCTCGTTTGTCGCTGGGGCAGACATTGGCGGCGGTAACAGTCAAGGCGCGACGCGACGGATCACGTGCCAGTGATTTCTGATCGTTGTTCTCGTCGACTTCGTCCTCGTTCTTTCCTCTTACCCTCTCTCCACACCCACCACCAGCCGATGCCACAGCATGCTCTCCCTCGCCCCCTTATTTCGGCATTCGGTTGGGAAATAACGTCCATTATCGCAAGCTCTCCCAATTTCCATCCTGTCCAGCGTGTGCACTACACTTCCCCCAATGCCAAAGTCGAGATCGTCATCCCGGAAGTTGAAAGGGACGGCAACCCTCTGATCATCACTGGTTGGAACAGACATCCCAGGTGGCCAAAGTCTTTGTTCAATATCGACTGGCTAAGAAAGAATGGTGATCAACGTGAGTCTTGTTCGTCTTCCCAAAGCCCCCCTGACTCCAGCATCAAGATCCAACCGTCCGGAATGTACACAACTGGGCTGATCTCAAGATTACTATAGACGACTTCATCAAAAGACTGCGCGAAACACCGGCATATGCAAGCGCGGATGGTAAGCCCGTACATTCGTACTCCCTGCGTGGCGAGCAAAAGACCTACTTCTTTTTCTAGAGCACGAACGGCTATATGGCAAAGATGGGGATTGTCCCGCAGCATGGACAGAATGGCTTGCACGCTCGGGTACTATACCTGACGATCTTTTATTCCATGGCTCGAACGATTTTCTCAAGTTTCTTCCTGACGAGGTTCGTTGCTGATTGCTCTTTCCCTTCTTTCCCCCTCATCTGTTCAGGCCAAGGTTCAGACTCTTATGTGCTACATGGGCATAGGCGACACGTTCACACCGTTCCATAAAGACCTCTGTGCATCGTCTGGCCAAAACCTCATGTGTTTTTCTGAGCACTCTGGGTCGGCATATTGGTTCATGACAAAGTCTTCAGCTGCTCCTCGGGTAGCTGCATATTTTCACCAGTTAGGCCAAGAAGTTGATCTGGAAACGCATGTGGTGACCATCGAGGAACTCGCAAAAGCTCCTTTTGATGTTTATATCGCTGAACAGCAATTAGGCGATTTAGTCCTCGTTCCTCCGAGAAGTTGCCATCAAGTGGTCAACAAGGGTGGAATTACGATCAAGACATCATGGTCACGAATGTCTCTTCATGGTCTGCAGACGGCGTTCTGGCACGAGCTTCCCATTTACCACAGGTACGAATTCCGGTGACATGGCAACCAAATGTTTGTCGACCTATCACGCGCAGAGTGTGCAGAGAGGAAATATACAAGGTCAAATCCAACATATTCCATGCATTGCAACATTTCACTAGACTCGCGGAACATCTGCCGGAACATCGTGAAAACAAATCCTGTCCCACGTCTACAGAGAACCTCAAAAAACTTGTTTGTCTCTTCGATGACATCCTTGCTGCTGAGGTCTCGATTTCTCGCGACTCGATGCCGCATGTTTCGCAATCAGACATCTCTCACACGGACAATCTCCACTGCGACTTTTGCGGGGCTGATATATTTCAGAGTTTCTTTGAATGTGACTCGTGTCTTCCCGCCTCTTCTTCTCGCGTCTCTGCGGGAATCTTACCAGTTGGCGATGGTCTTGTCCTCTGTCCCTTGTGTTATGTGGAAGGCAGGACATGCCAATGTGAAAAGATGCAGCCAGTTCAGTGCCGACCCTTCAGTGACCTACTAGGAATTAGGGACCGCGCGGTTAGGGCAATCCAACGCATTGACAACGACTACATCGATGTGCACGGGTACTTATCCGAACAGCCACTGTGAGTTGTGTCCATTACACGTAGGTTTGTGCTCATCCGAAAAAGTCGATTGTTGTCTGGCCGAGACCCAAATGTATTCGAGGCTGCCTGCAAATTGTTCCAAAAACGACAAAACGACAGCAAGGTGTGCCCTTTCTCTCTACATATGGCGCATCATTTCTTTGACACTCTCCAGGCAAAGAGGAGTTGTCGACGGCGCGAGTCCCACCCGGTGCCTGCTCATGCAGCTATATACTGCAAATCGTGCCATTTCACCAATTGTTATACCCACCTACTTGAATTAGATTCCGTCCATTCAGTGGATGCCTTGATGCTTTCTGATCGTCACGATGGGGACGTGAATTGGCATCAGTCTCACCGCAACGGTTCGCAGCAGTATCAAGAATTACGGCAGCGCGTCATCGAGGACGAGGAGAGGGGTTCTCGCCCCAATGCGTCGCACAGGCTTGTCTACCTGGCCAAGACTTTTACAACTTGTAGGGCCATAGCACTTGAGGTGACCAAACATGGTTGGTACGATCGATTCGCACAAACAACATTGATTCCAGTGAGTCACGCTTCACATCTTGGTCCTCTGTCGACTACATCACGTCCAGATTGCGAACAGTCCTGTGAAAGCATTGGTTGGGTTGTCAGACGAAATCGATGGTGACGAGCCACATGATACCCATGCCTCGGGTGACTCTCCAAACAACTTTGTAACACTGGCGCCAAACGGCAGTGAAGCACAACCCTCCGCTCAGTCTAGCTTGTCGGTCATCCCTGGTTTCCGCTTGCCCATCGTTGATCCAATGTCTCCCTTGGCCAAATCGGGTACGCTTCAAGTGCTTGGTAGTGCCACTGGTGCAAGCATTCAGACACAGCCTGATATTTCGGAGTATGGTTCACTTTCAGCTCCCTGCTCGCCCTCGAGTGCAAGGCAACCCCTTATAGTGGCATCTCATCCGTCTGCCGTTGTAGATGATCCGGGGAATCTCAGCGACCTGACTGATCTCCCAACGGAAGCCGATTCTCCACCACGCAGCTCGGTTACCGCCATCCCGACTCTGGAAACACCGGAACAACCCTCCATGGAGCTCTCCGTTTCCTCGTTACTGGCCCCTGTTACCTCTTCAAACATCCAACGTGCGACTGGGTCACAGTTGAAACCAAGGCTTGTCTTCGATTGTGTCGAAATCCCACAACCTGAGTGGTGCAGTGAGAAAAGAGAAAAATTTTCACCATCTCGACAGAAGCGAAAGCAAATTACTGGTCCTTTCTCGTCAGATATTGCCAGATCCCCCGATTCTGATAACTTGCCGTTGGCCGCGCAAGAGATATCCACTCGGTCGTCGAAAAGGAAGAGGAAATTGTCACAAGGTCCTGCTTCTCGGTGAGCCTGACCCACTCACTGCGGCAAGAAGCAGAACCTTACGCAAAACGACTTGAAAGGCTACCACAATCCTCCAAACGCACCCACTCTTCCCCCATTGTCCGAGATCGACCATCACAAAGCAATTTCCTTGCCAACGCACTGAATCAGACATTCCAATTAAATAGCACTAGTGCAGCTTCTCATGTCCCTACTACACCCCTCTCTTCCGACGCAGTCACTCCTGTCACCAGTGCTATTATCAACCCTACTGTGAAACTCCGATATAGGGATGTTGGTGTACAAAAGAACCTCAACTTCACTCGAAATACCTCCCTTGTCCCGCCTTCCGAAGACCTGTCTAGTTGTATCATAAAATTGCAAGCAGAGAACGGTGATCTACGGGCTGAGGTGGAGAGATGCAACCGCGAGTGCGAGGTATACCGCGAAAACTTAGATGAAATCACTAGGTTGTATAATCCCTCGGGATCCCATGCTCCCCCTCCCCGTCCCCCTCCACCACCACCACCACCACCACCAAGTGGCCCGTCCAACCTCAACCCCAATCCTCGCCAAGAGTTCTCCACCCATCCTAGGTGGCGAATGCGAAACATCATAACTGACGACCGATCTCGGTCCATGGTAGTCCGAGAGCCAGACTATCCTCCTATCGAGACCCTCCCTTTACTCACACCATCTTCTCCCGAGAGCGTTTCCGTCTCCCATCGTCGGCGAACATCAACGGAGCCACACAGCTTCAGGATGAGGGCACGTGCGAATGTTGAAGATAGCCAGGTACAGCCCTGTTTTGGGGCTCAACAACACGGTCGGAGACGTGGTCCCGTTGGACCAGCGAACGGAAGGAGGCCAAAGGGCAAACTGCGAGGACCACCTTCTTTGGGTCGCAGCGGAAATGTGATTGACGGCCCAGCCCCACCAAATTCCTCCGCGCTTGGCGAGGCTGCAGTATCTAGCGCTCTGCTAGTGGCCGACGAGTTAGTTGCGCAGGCTCACGACACAGTAAATGACACAGGTTGGTAGTACCCCTTGGATTATTATCATTCAAGAGTGACGAAGCAATCGCAGTGCCACCTTCCCCCCCTTCCACCGTCTCCAATCATGCACAACCACCAAAGTCTCGTGTTGATTCATAGACAACACTCACTCTAATTCGTATCCTTGCTGTGATCTTGCTTTCCTAGTTGACATCGTCACTACTTCATGTCTAGAAATAACACGCATAACTGATTCCTTGAACACATGTTCTGCTACCAACTTGCAAAGCACTAATCAGATCGTAAAAAGGGGTTTCTTCAGGTTCCGTGATAGCAAAAATCTTGAGAGTCTGAGAATGTCAGCATTACCATGTCCTGGCAAAAACCATATGACCAGTGAAGCGGATATTAAGGTACAACTAATGAAGGGGGTATATCAAGATTCGATGGTAAAGAAATGACCGGCGACGGGTGATGGGTGTACGTTCATGGCAGCAGAGAAGCACGAGAGAGCAAGAGCAGAGCTGTGTTGCGGATGGGTCTCTAACCACATCGACATGTGAGAATTCTCCAGAAACTTGACTTGGGTTCCTGGGCATCGCCGTTTTGGTTATGATACTCATCTCCTTGTGATACACCAACTTCGTTTCCTCGTGCACGAACATTGCTGATCGCCGGCAGTGCAGCACCAACAGTGGACACCATAGGAGAGGCACGACCGTAGGGCTGGTTGGGGTATGCTTCATCGTTTCCGTAATCCATGCCTGGCGTGGCATTCGCGTATGGGTGTTGAGGCGCACCAGTGTAACTCGCTCGGTTCTGAGGTGTTGATATAGGAACGTTGACTTGAGCAGCCGCAGACAAGGGTGTGGGCTGGCCAGGGTTAGCGCCACCAGCGCCGGGCGTAAGCGCGTTTGGGACCCTGCGTTGCTTTGACCCATGGCGAACGAGTGCAGGAGATGGAGGAATCACTTGTGGGTTACCCTGAGACATCCTTCTCCACTCGGCATCGCGTTGTCTTTCTAAATCCCGTCGACGATCTTGAGGCTGAGTTGCTGGCACGTTCTGGACTTGAGAAAGGACTGGGTGTTGACCCTGCACGCCGTCATGTCATCAGTCCATAGCCAATTGATCGTATATAGCACGACACACCATCGAGGCTTCCCAACCTTTCCCACCTGACAATTTGATGAGCTGAGAAGGGAGAGTGGCATGTCTGCACACACCATTCAATAAATTCCAGTCGAAAACACCGTCATCAACCTCGTTGTTGCTTCTCATGACTTTGGCGAACAACTCCCTCAGAAAATCGTAGTCGGGAGTTTCCTCGAAACCAAGCTTGCGGACATAGTTCAGATAGATACCAAATGCCTCTGAGGAATTGATTAGACAAAGTTGGGGCCGCCCAGCTCAGTAACCGACCTGGGTAGCCTTCACAGAGTTCTCTAATTTGTGTGGTTTGCTTCTTTTCTCCGATCTTCTCGTACTTTTGCTTGTTTGTTGCAGCTTTCAGGCCTTGCCAAGGCAAGCTGCCACGGAGGAAGTACATGAAGACATGGCCAAGAGATTCCAGGTCATCCCTTCGCGATTGTTCTGCCAAGTAAAAGCGTCAGCAATGGGCAACGAATTATCCATTAGCTGCGACGTACCCCGTCCTAAGTGCGTATTGATGCTCATATATCGCGCAGTTCCGCTAAGACTCTTCCGTTCACGGTAAGGAATGTGCTGTTTCGACTTTGGGTCACGGTATTGCTTAGCCATGCCAAAATCAACAACATGAATGACTGCAGTCAACCTCGATGAGGGGTTGGGTCTTCCTGGCATCAACGACGAGACCTACCATTTGCAGCCTTCGTCCCGGAACGACCGATGAGGAAGTTGTCGGGTTTGATATCACGGTATATGAGATTCTTCTCGTGGATGGTCTGTACTCTGGAGATCTAAGGATGACGTCAAGACATGGTTATTGTTCTCGACTGGGGTGAGTCGCACCATCTGCCTTGCGGCCATACAGACGGTCTTGGTGGAGAACTTGCGCCCGCACATGTCGAAGAGGTCTTCCAAGCTGGGACCGAGGAGGTCGATGACCAAAATGTTGTGTAGACCCTCTTGTCCAAAGTGATAGATCTGAGGTATACCGGCTAGAAACGACGTTGGTTGATGTGGATGGTGTGTGATAAAGAGACGCACGACAGCCGGCGAGGATGCGATACGAGCGACATTCGTCCCGCAGTTGGGGAGCTTCGGCCTTGCGAGGTTCCTATGAGAAAATATGAGAAAGCGGGCCGGGGAGGGGATGCTGCTGCGAACGCACAAACTTGATGGCGACGGTGGTGGAGTTGAGTAGGTTTGTCCCTGGGGTGGATGGTGAGAGGGGAGGATGGAGGAGGATGGATGGAGTACCTTCGTAGATGACACCGAAGGAGCCCTCGCCGACTTTCTTGCCGACGCGGTAGTGGACACCAACGACGTTGTTGGCTCCAGAGGGATGAGAGGCCATTAGGGAAGGTATGTACTGGTAGAAGGAAAGGGAGGGCGTTGAGCGGGAGAATGGAGAGGCTCGACTTGCTCGCGCTGGCGAGGCTGAGCCTATTCAAGCCTCAGCAGTAAAGAAAGGAAATCACGCTCGAGGTCTTGGCCACACCCACATCTCATAAAACAAAAAAACTACCCTCCGCAACATCCCCGCCCTCACACATCTCCGAACTTGCCCATCCCCCGCAGCCTGCACCGGCACACTATCCGCGTGGTCAAAGGTAATCAACAGGAATGCGTGTCCTGGTCCCAACTCTTCCTCGTTCTTTCGATACCGACTGTAACCAACTCACCCACCCCAGGAACACGGTCCCGTGGTATCCAGCCGCTCTTTCCGACTGAAAATGTCTCCCGTTGAGCCCTCGGAAGGACACATCCCTATCCACCTGTCAGATCCCGTTCAGTGAGTCGCGATGACTAGCATCATATTCAAATAAAAGCCCCTCCCAAAGATAATCACACCCGTGGTATCTTTTCGCCAGTGGAGAGCACAACACCATTTCTTGGGCCGCATCCTACTTGAGCTGGACATCGGATCTGTGCAGAGCAGCAAGATATCCACGATGATCCCTTTACATTCAGTGCTCATACTCCGATACTACTATCTGGGGCGTACCCTAGTCATAATCGATGCGCGATATGCTCGCGCGAGGACAGGGACGTGGGCGAACGCTCACTTGAACCACTCGGGACATCTGTATTGCCCCAACCCAGATGATGTACAGCGAAGCGCGCACCAGAATCACAAACCATTGTGGAGATCGGCAGAAGTTGATCACTTGCCGTTCACTCTAGAGATTGATCGGCAGGAACTGCGCCCTGCATGCTACGCCATGAGCGCACGTCAGAAAGGGTCTCAGCCAGCAGGGTAGAGCACCATACACAGAACACCCCTCGCCAATGATGCCGACATGCTATTGACATCGTGACTACAATAGTTCTGCCTGTCACATTCTTTGGGAACAACTGGTGTAGTCTACCCCGAGACCGTGTTTACAAGCATCAACTTGTGTAATTCGTGTTCTCGCCGATGGCATTCAACGAGGTTGAGCTGCGTATTGAATATCTTGTGAGAAGAGATGTTGTCTTGGCAGATATTTCGGGTTGGTAGCGCCATGGGCACGGAATGCAGCGCCACATGATATACACGCTGGACGAAATTCGTGAAATGAAATGTAACTTGGCCCTGATTCGGACGGGCGTTACGCCAGACCGAGGAGGCAGACGGACGGCCGCGCTTTCGAACCACCGGACCGGATGACCGGGCTGCCCTTGCGATAAGGACCAGTTGGGACCGCGGAGAGCCACCTCACCCGAGGCTAATTTTGCGAGAAGAGTGATTGGATGCCAAGCAGGCGAAATTACAGACTTATGTAACCGGAATGGAGTGGACAATAACTATCGGACCCGGATCATTGAAAAGGAAAACAGGGAGTGTGCACAAAGTACATGTATCGTAGGATGCCGTGAAGGGGGGTAACACTAACGAGAACCAGACAAGCTCATGTATATACAGTCGTGCCCGGAGAGTGACCGCGGAGATCATGAAGACCCAACGCGCGGGCCCAGGCCAATCAGCTCTACATATAAATTCTCAGCGGAACTCGAAGCAGGAGCTCGAGCGTTCAGGAACGTGACTCAGCGACAATTGCTGATATCTGAGATATGTACGTGAATCGCTCAGCTCATGTCGTACAAAGGCAAGTGAGACGCCACGCACGGTTCGGAATTTTGGTGGAAGTAGAAGCCACACATAGTAGCGGCCGGAGGTGGAGAACGGGGGCCAACAGAAGATCCGCGTCCTCCTCGCAGGACGCTAGAGTCTCGACGGCGACGACCAATGGGGATAGATTCCAGCTTACCAGGGGAAGGCGACGTCAACAGATCTCCCTCTCCGCACTCCTCTACGCAGAGGGGATATGATTGTGTGACAGAGCGTATATTGTTTCCTGGGGACTGAGGGTTGAAGTCCACACAAACATAGTAGAATCCTGTCAGAGGCGATGTGAATGTTTGGTGTATGCTATAGATACGGGGGACGTTCATGAGTCAGCGCGAGGACGTACCAGCAAAACTTGCACCACTGATATCCTGTATTCTATGGTCAGGGACAAGAAATCGCTCCTTCCACCTCATGAAAACGGCCCCTCGATCGCGATCAGGCATGGTCAGATGTGGCCTCCTGAGCTCGTTCTTGACATGCCGGAAAGCCGGGAAGCGTTGCCAATGTACCATATCTTCTTGTTCATTTGCTCCCCATTTTTGCGTCAGAAAGCCGTAGCGATTGCCAATGATTTCTGCGTCAAAGTATGTTGTCAACTCGGGCCAATCGCTGGTCAGTCCGCGTATACGGAGGTACCCGCAAAGGAACGAGGAAGAAAAGTCGACGTCCTTTGGCCCATCAGTGCATGATAGGTGGATGGCAAAAGCAGAACGTACGACGATCGTAACGTTAACATCATAGCTGTTCCTACCACTCTTCTGTGTTCCCTGAAAGGTCGCACCGGGGTACAAGCAATGGTGGCGTTGGGCGCAGACACGCAGACGAGTAATGTCGGTAGCAGGATCCGGGACGGGCATGGGGACGGATGGTCTTTGGGGACGGCCACGAGCGACGGCATCTGGGGAGGAGCGCTGCTGAGCAGGAGTTGATTTGGGGCAAGTTGCTGTGGTGTGGGCTGCGAGAGAGGGCTGTGGTGGTGCTACGGAGGAGCGTGGAGAGAGCGGGAAGGATTGTAGGACGTCGATGTCGATGTCATCCTCGAAAACAGGGTCTGGTTGCGGGTAGATAGAGTGAGATTTTTTCACAGGCATGATTGACAACACGATACGAGCGACTGCCAGGTCTGTGCGGTACTCGACTTTGCTACTATTACATACTCGATCAGTCACGTGTTCCAACATCAGAGCGTTATCTATACGTCCCGCTGGCAGATCGTACAGAGAAGAAGCAGAATGAATACATACACGTCGCTCTCCGCACGTGCAGCACGAAGAGCCAGGCGTGCCAAAGTGCACCACCTGGGGTGCTCCGACTTGCAGGTATATAAATTACCACCCCGGGTTCCCTGGCCCAGTCCTGCCAGTGCCAATCCATCCGAGTCGGCCCTCGAGTCTGATCATGATGCAAAGTAGGTGTTACTATGTCGCTTCATCTTTGATGAAACGAAATGTGGGTTTGCAGAGCACTGTCCGTCCAGGGTGGTGTTTGGTGACATCATCCCCGAGCCCTACCAGCCGGTCATTCCTCGCCCGAATCCTGGGTTGGTGGCGATGTTTGAGAACACAAGCCGAAATTCCTTGCCATTTCTCCGGGCAGCCGGAATTGAGGAAGGCTCTAAGAAACACAAAGAGTTGAAGGTCAGCTATATCTCTCCTCTGTTATTGTTATCTTGACTTCCAATGCGCTGCAGACAACCATCCAGGCTCTTCATCACCAGTACCTGCATCCGTTCAAGTACTTGGAAGAGCAAGCACCAGGCTGCGTGGATCAGCTTATTGCAAAGGTGTGTACACATGTCAAGGATCACTTGTAGACTGGTTACTAGCTTTGACCCAGGCCCAGGTCAGCCTCCCATGGTTGGCCAAGTATGAAGATGCTTGGCCAGCCCACATATATCTCAAGAGATATGTGGATACAAAGCGGCCTCACCTTGGGTGTACCAAATATTCTCGTCAGAAGCAGAAAGGGGTGCAGCAGTCAAAGGCTTCCCACAAAGTGGTTAGTTTAAGTATTTTCAAGTTGTGCTAATAATCAGGCATTGAGTACCTACAGATTCTTGAAGATCCTGGTGATATGCTGATAAGTTTCTCTTTCTTTAAATTTAACATGGTGGAATATTTCAATTGGATGTAGGGGGATGATCTTACCATGAAGGGGTTTCTGGGTTCACTGACACCTAGCCTTGAGCATCATCTTGATGCCTTTATTGAGCTGGGCATCAAAGATCAGGAAACCCTTCAGGCCTTTTTAAGTTGGCCTGAAGTAATCAGGACACAGTTTTTAGAAGAAGGGAAAGGGGTACTGCAACTTACAAGCCTTGAAAGAAAGAGCTTACTGGTGGGTTGTGGTATGCTCACACAGAGGGCATTGCAAAGGTCTCTTGGGAGGATGGTGTAACCAGGAAACCTTTATTCACACCAACATCATGAACTCAATGATTTCTTTTTACCTGGCTTCTGATGATATCATCATACCACATCTACCTACTTCCCTTACATTCACAGAGGCTACCAGCTTGTCAAGAATATATGATTCATGCTTACTGAATATGATCACAAGGAGACAATGAACTATTGCAGTTATAAGAAAGTGGGTAAAACGAGACAGATGATGAATGAAAGGAAGAGGACTGTATGAGTGACACAAGACGATAGGATCATGGTCGTATGAAGCATATGTAGAGATGCTTGATCATCCTCAGAGCTCATCCTCCTCTTCGGGGAGAGGGACAGCCTCAGCCTGGTATTTCAAGTCAGCCACATACAACCGACCGCAGAACGAAGCTGAATCACCTGCTTCAATTCTCGTTCGTATTGCTCGATCAGACTGGCATCCAGAGCAATTTCAGCAGGAGCGAGGGCCGGTGCAGCAACGAAATCGAGCGCAGGATTTCTATAATACATAAGTTAAATGTCGATAAATGGAAATCATGATTGCACCCAGGCTTACCCGACCAACTTCCTTGCAAGCCACAGGAACGGCTTCTCGAAGTTATAGTTCGACTTTGCAGAAATCTCAAAGTACTGGAGGTTCTTTTTGCGATGGAAGGTGACAGCACCCGTCTTGACTTTACGTTCCTACAAGGAATATCAATTTTATCTTGGGACAACAGCAGTGCCCATCGACTCACCTTGACATCGACTTTGTTTCCGCAAAGAACGATTGGAATGTTCTCGCAGACACGTTCGAGATCACGGTGCCAGTTAGGCACATTCTTGTACGTGATTCTCGAGGTAACGTCGAACATGATGATGCCACATTGACCTTGTATGTAATAACCATCACGGAGACCACCGAACTTCTCTTGACCTGCAGTATCCCAGACGTTGAAACAGATAGTGCCGAAGTTGGTTGAGAATGTCAAGGGGTGAACTTCGACACCGAGGGTGGCTACGAACTGCATCAGAAATGTAAATATCGCGGGAGTGACGAAGAGAATCGCACCAATGTACTTCTTCTCGAATTCGCCAGTCAAGTGGCGCTACGTGGGCGTAAGGATCAGCACGCGATCGGGTTCAAAGGTAACCATCGTGGCACGGCTATACCTTCACAAAAGTGGTTTTTCCGGTACCACCATCACCAACTAAAGTATTTTAAGGCCGTACATAAAGATGTTGGAAGCGCATGCAATGTTGGAATGCGACGAGAAGCGAGAGGAACGGGGCATCATCGATCGAACATAGGGAAAATCAGTACCCGAACAAACCATGAGCGGAAAGCAGGCATGTTGACATACCAAGAACAAGTTTAAAGGTGGGGAGTTCCGAAGACATTTTGTGAAATCACAGTATTCTATGTAGGCAAGAGAGAGGCGAACGGAATGAGGTCAAGAGCAAAAATCAAGACGCTGAGATAAGGTTTTCCCTGCCACTGAGAGCTATTGCCAGATTTGGCCATGTTGCTGAGTTAGTCCTCAAACTCTGCATTCCACAAAGACGAGTCAGTACCCGTTGCGCCTTCGGCACAGGCTGCAGGTACAACAGGTAATAGGGGGGACAGATTAAAAAATACATTTATTCAGAGTGTAATAAAAGTACAAAGGGTACTTTTTTTAATAATAAAAAACCAGTCATTTCACGGTTGGTAGTGGGCATTGCACCCAATGGCCCGGGATGGGAGGGGTTGCTGTGCATTGCCCATTGTGGGATGCATTGGTTGCTGGGGAGAAAGGGTGAGCAGGCCCAGGCATTGCGTGTCATCTGTCCATTGGGACTTCGCACGGCGACTCGCACCCATTGGGATGGAAGGGGGTGTGTTGTCATGCGCACGTCATGTAGGGGCACTGGGGGCCCTTATGTGCCACAGGTGTGCACAGATACACCCAGGGGTTTTAGGCAGATGCGTGCTGCGCGATTTTGGGGCATTATTGTCGCGCGCTCGGCGTTCAGCGGTGGGTGAGGGCAGTGGGTGAGGGCGGGCGAGCAGGAGAGCACACGTATGCACGCAGACACGGCGGTCTGCATGCGGGCGCGTGCTCATGCACTCATGCTCAGTGGGCGAGGGTGGTGGGACAAGTGGTCATTGGGACTATCAACTGTTGGGGCGCTGGGAGTGTGCTCGCGGCACGTCAAAACACGCAGGAGGTGGCGACGCGGACGCACTTTGGCGCATTGTTGGGGCATCGTCGTTGCGCGCTTGTGTGCGGTGAGTGAGGGTGGTGGGTGAGCGCGTGTGCTCTGTGGGCGAGGGTGGTGGGGGTGGCCCACTCCCTAAAGAAGACATCCCAACAACTTGTCGCGCAGTCATACCAATGATGGATGTTGTGCAACTGGTCGAGTTGATCCTGGTGTTCGAGACAAAGATCCCTGGTGTGGAGGTATCGAGCGAGAATTGCTTGCACACATATGATCAGTATTATGTTAACTCTTTTGTGGACAGGGAGCTATTAATGTCATATGCACCGCGTAGCGTTCATGTAGTTTCTCTTATTGTTGCGCAGTCATTCCCGTCGTTGGGATTGAGATTAAATATCGGCTGGATTATCTTAACTGGCAGCGATCGATAATAGATTCAGATTATCATCTATCTCGACAATCTTGATCATATCTAACCCGTGACATGCGAGATTGGGATGTCAGCCAATCAGATGCCTCCATCCCACGATCGTAAAGGTCCGTAAGCCATCTGATGAGTCTACCGACCGCATATTTCATTTCACTTGTCTTGCAGATGGCCGGCACATGCCTTTCGTGGCTTTACCGGTGCAACTTGGCGTCGGATACCTTGCTACGCGAAAGGTGCGATGCTTAGGTTCGTAACGGTCGGGTAAGTCTTTCGGCGCTGGCTCGGTTTTACTAGAATGGCTCAGTTTTAGAATTTAGATGTCAGCTTCGACTGGCACATCGTAGTTGTTCATGACTGGTAAGATGCTGCACTATGGTTGGCCTGCACTGCACCTATTCCAACGTTTGCAGTCGGTTCTATCGTTTCTTCCATGCTTGGTAGTATTAGCCCTTTTGTTCTGCCAGTGAGTTATTTTTGGGTAGTTCGATGTCCACTGTCTCTCAGATCCTCAACACCACACCGGCTTGGCATGTGGCTCTTATTTTCGGCTTGTCTTGTTGGCGGATCACTCTCCCGCAAGTGAGGTGATACAGTTTCTCGTTCGGAAGTAGTGTGCCACTGGGAAGGCCAACCATGCTTTACTCATCAACCTCCTGCTGACCGACGTTCCTGTTCTTACCCCGTTCATCATCGCCACCGCCACCACCACCATCGCGTTCTCTTTCCCGCGTCCCCCACTCCCATCATGTCCTCGTCCGCTGTCGTGCTTAAAGACCCACCACCAAAGGAACCGGGTGCGTCATGGAGGGAGAAGGAACAACACGTTGTCCCAAAAAATCGCCTCGGAATCGTCTTCTTCGGTCTCATGTGTTCCACCTTTCTCGCCGCACTCGATCAGGTATCTCTTTGCCGACCTTACTCTTACCTGGCTTGACGTGGTATTACAGACCATTGTTGCTACAGCTTTACCTACTATCGTAGCTGATTTAGGCGGGGGCGACAATTACAGTTGGGTTGGGAGGTAAAGTCGACGCTCGTGTCACCGATGTGCAACCACCGTGACCTAACCCTTATCTCAGTGCCTATATGCTAGCCTCAGCAGCCTTGGGACCGCTTTACGGGAAACTCTCTAACATTTTAGGTACATATTCCCTCTAACCCATTTCACCCTACTCATTTCTGGTGTTTTCATAATAGGTCGAAAGTCAATGTTGTACGGATGCATTGTCATCTTTTTGGTTTGTAACTTAACTTACTCCACCTGAACAACCTCCAAACGTAATACTGTTTCCAGGTTGGATCAGCATTGTGTGGTGCCGCACAGAGCATGTCATGGCTCATAGTTTGCCGTGTCGTGCAAGGAATGGGTGGCGGTGGCATCTTCCAGTTGGTACAAATCACCATATCAGACATTGTGTCCCTCGAGGAGTAAGTTGTGCGCTCTTGTTTACCTCCTGGGCCCTTAGATCTTTAGCCGAGGGAAATATGGGGGAGCCATTAGTGCTACCTGGGGTATTGCCAGGTAAGCCATGTGTCCTACAGCCAACAGGACATTCCTCACTCGTGGTAGTGTGGTGGGACCACTTTTTGGTGGAGTACGTCCGCTTCAGCACAACCGCCGTTTATAGCTTAATATCATGTTCAGGCATTAGCCGACCATACTTCATGGAGATGGTGTGTGTCTTATTAATGCTGGAGGATCATCCTGACTTTGACTCGAAGGTGTTTCTGGATAAATCTGTCAGTGGCTCTTCCCGACTCCATCCTTGGGCTCTGTTTCACCTTTTCGGTAGACCAACTGGTGGTATAGCAGGGGCTCTGCTATTCCTTTTCTTAAATCTCAACCCGCATCAAGGAAGATCGTTCCGTGATCATGTCAAAGAATTTGATTTTGTCGGATTGGCCACTGCCGTTTCTGGCGTAGTCTGCCTTTTACTCGGGTTTAACTCGGGCGAAACTACGTGTATGCAAAACCTTTTCCGAGCGGACTTCGTAAAATAATAATTACTATCTAGGGAGAAGCGCGGAAACGATTTCTCTCCTCATTATCGGAGGCATTTTGCTTGTGGTCTACGCAATCAATGAGGTGTACACCAAGCGGTCTGCAATTGTCCCGCCGCGACTATTCAAGGCTTGTGTACTGTATTCTCTCTCTGCCGGTTCCTGACTTTTCTGGTAGACACGTACGACCGGCTTAATTCTAATTTCTGTGTTTCTGCATGCCGTCGTTTTCTTTTCGGGTATGTCGATTGATACTGACAATTGTTGGCGCATTGTTTACTTTGAAGATAGGATCATAGTACGTTATCATTTTGCGGGCCAGCCTCCATATTGAATATCCTTCAGCTATCTGCCCTTGTACTACCAAGGTATGTTTAATTCGCTTCCTTCATGCCGACAGCTGACAACTCGATAGTCCTCGGCGCATCTGCTACTACTTCCGGGGTCAAGTCGGTCGATTATCTGACTATATGTGGAATTTCTCACTTCTATTATAACAGGATGCTTCCCTATTCCCTCGGCGGTGCTGTGCAGCCTGCACTTTTTGGTATAATTGTGACACGCACCGGGTCGTATCGTCCGATCATGTGGGGAGGTTGGGTTGTGATGACCATTGGATGGGCCCTCATGATCATGTTGGACAGTACATCTAGCATGTGAGTACAACTATGTTTGGCTCGCGTTATCCTGTGTCTCAATTTTTGCAGTGTTACCCAGGAAATATACCCGTTCATTGCGGCGCTCGGGATTGGTTGCCTGTTCCAGGTATGTCAAATGTCTCCCATTCGTTGTCTTGCTAAAACCTAATTGATAGACACCCCTCATTGCACTCCAAGCTGCCATGCCTATAAAGGATATGGCTACGAGCACAGGAGCATTTGGCTTCCTGCGGTGCGTGATGACGTTTGCGTCTGGGAGATCCTGGGTTCACACACCTTCCAGTACGCTGGGTGGTACGATTGGTATCACAATCGGAGAAGCCATCATCTCGAGTACCCTCCAACAAAGACTCAGAGGCGTCGCGGGTCTTACTATCGGCTCTTCCGCCGCTTCAATCAATGATAGCATCAGGCAAATAACATTGATTTCTGTGTGTGGCCTTCATTGATTGCGATACTCTCTAACCTCGGTTTCTTCTGTGTCGTAGGATGCCACCTTGAGGGCTGAAGTAATGCATGCTTTCGCTCGCTCTATCAGTATGATCTGGCTTGTGAACACATCACTGTCAGCTCTTGGTCTTATCCTCGTTGTATTTATCCGTGCGTATTCACTACACCGGACGATCATCCGGGAGGGCGCGGAGGTGGCCAATGATTCTGAAAAAGGCGAGGCAGTGAAAACGGCTGGCAGTGAAGCAGGTTCCACCAAGGTCGAAGAAGCACCTACCAAGGACGATGCTGCGAGACGAACGCCGTCCAGTCTCGAGGTGGAAACTGCGCGAGAGAAGACAGAGGCCTAAACCTAGTACCCATGATTCGATTCCAAGTAGATTACCCTGCCTAGAATTATGAGTCGGTAGGGTGTTATGCGATGCAAAGTCACGTGATCATTGCGTCGATTTGAATCCCCCGACTCAGTTTCCACTTTGCAGAAATACCAAGTAATGGTTCAATTCACAGACCCCGGAGGGGTCAGAGAACGCCCTCAGAAGAAGATTCGGACCTCTGCAAAATCCGCGCCGTCAAATACTAAACAAAAGTCTTCCAGTGACGGCCGCTTATTTGCTCCTTTCCGTGCACTTGGACTGGTCACAAACCATATACCATTTTACTTGCAAACTCGTTCCCATAAGGGGGCTACAGAGGGTCCACGGATACATCTACTTACATGCCTTGGCAGATCATGGGCACTTTGGGAGGGAGGAAAGATGACTCTATTATTTGTTGGTGGGTAGATCCCTGTTGAATCGGTAGGGCCCTCAGAAGGTCTTCGGTGTACAGGTCCTGAGGAACTGGATCCGATCTCATGTTTAATCATGGACGGTGATGCGATTTGGGCGGCATCGAGCGCCCATGTTATCAAATATCTTCGAGGAAAAGAGGTATATGTGCTCGTTCTTTACCAGTGACTCTCATCAACAGAATTTACAGGTCGCCCGGGCTACAAATCCACTTGGAACTTCGCTGTGTTCTATGGTCATATTTGGGTCTCTCTTACTTGCCCTGACGGAGGATGGTGGGCGGATGCTTACATGGGACATCTCTCATGACGGTGAGGACAGCCATTTGAAAGCATTACCTCGCACCTCTGATTTTACTCTAGAACCTTCATTCTCTTGTACTATCCAGTTTGATATTGGCTTCACCGCAGTCATGGTACTACATCCCGCAACTTACTTGAACAAAATCCTGGTGGCTAGCGGTGAAGGTGACCTGCAATTGTGGAATATACGAACTCAGTGAGTGTCAGATTGTATGGGCTTCCGCGCCATGCATACGCATGCTGGTTTCAGGACGTGTATACACAAGTTCTTGGGTTCAAACCTGCTAACTACACGAGGCTTGGCAAATACAAATACGACATCTTCTGCTGTCACAGCATTAGTTCAGTCCCCCGCAATTGATGTCGTAGGTATTGGCTTTGCGTCCGGTGAGGTATCCGTATACGACATACGCGCCGACGAGAGGTTGATGCGGATCTTCATGGAGGGTGGCGCGATCAGAGGATTGTCGTTCCGAAGTGGTTAGTACTCTGCTCTCGCAGATTGCGATTTCCCTCATTCGTTTCTACATAAGACGGACACCAAGTTCTTGCTTCTGTGTCGTCTCACGGTCATCTAGCTCTCTGGGATTTGAACGTCGGCGGTCGCCTCCTGCATCTCGTTAGGGGCGCTCATGATGGCGCCATCAGCGCAGTACAATGGGTATCCGGCCAGCCAATTTTGATAACGTCTGGTGAAGATAACTGTGTCAAGGTACGCCTTGACCCATTGATTTTTTGGCACTTGTAACCGTAGACTAGCAATGGTTGTTCGACTCGCCCACCTCCGCCCCACGATTACTCAAATTTCGCTCCGGACACCACCTTCCACCGCATCTGATTAGATACTATGGGGAAGACGGCAAACAGCTATTGACCGCCTCAGCCGACCGAAGCTTGCGGTACACTTCTGTTGTCCGCGACTCAAGGTCCTTTGAGATGTCTCAAGGTAAGTGTGACACTACTGCCGGCGACCGGGCGCTCTGATATCGATTCGCGGTAGGTTCCCTTTTCAAGATGGCCTCAACGCTCTCCAAATCTCTGGCATCATTGAAATTCCCATCTATTACATCAATTGCCCACTCGACTATGCGATCTAAAGATTGGGACGATGTACTCACGGCCCACACCGACGAGCCTTTGGTTCGGTCCTGGACGGTGCTGAATAAACGTCTGGGAAAGCACACCTGGAGTTACGCCGACGGCGCCAAACGAAAATCGTCATCGGGTTCTGTGAAGGTGTGAAATATCGGTTACCATACCGCCGCGACTTACGAAGCCTGCCTAGTGTGTCTGCGTCTCCGCGTGTGGGAATTTTGGCATTGCGGGCTCGTCGACGGGGGAAATTTACATGTGGAACATACAATCTGGTTTGAAGCGGAAAACATTCAAAGTAGGACCCTGCCCTCAAGCAGTCCTAGAACGGTTGAACATTATGTCTGAACCGAAGGCTAGTGAGCGCTGTGTTACAGGTTTAGCCACCGATGCTTTGAACCGTCTCGTTATTGCGAGCACGTTGGATGGAACTATCAATGTAAGTCTTCATATCAACTTGTCCTCCTTAAAGTGTTCATCAAGTGGGAGCAGTTCTTTGATTTCCATACCACTAGATTGGATTACACGCTGGCGCTGTCCTCATCTGCACATTCTATGATCCTCCATCGAAATTCTGGACTGTTGGCTGTCATCTGTGAAGACGTGACAGTGCGTGTTGTTGATATCGAAACAAGACGGATAGTCAGAGAGTTGTCAGGTGGACAAGCTAGAATTCTTGACATTGTAGGTATCCACGAATTGTTTGACGATAGTACTTGCTAATAGCCTCAAGGCATTCTCACCAGACTCTCGTTGGATAATATCGACATCCCTCGATTCAGTGATACGGACATTTGATATACCAACTGGTGGCTTGATCGACGCATTCCGTACGTTAAGTATCGCGACAAGTATCGCGTTCTCGCCCGTAAATGACTTTTTGGCGACTGCACATGTGGATAATGTCGGGGTGTTCTTGTGGGCAAACAGAGCACAATTTGCAGAAGTCACTCTTCGAACGGTGTCTGAGAAGGATATTGCAGAGGTCTCGATGCCTTCGATGCGAGGAGAAGTTGAGGATGATGGTAAATTCCGATCAGCTGGCTCCATCGCGTCTTGGCTCATGCATTTGTCCTCAGCCCTAGAAACGTTGACTGGATTAACAATAGAGGATAAACCTGTGGATATCTTCTCCACGCCTCCTCAACTGGATGGGGACCTTGTTACTCTGACTCTGCTACCACGATCACGGTGGCAAGCACTGTTGAACCTCGAAGTCATTCAAGTACGTATAACAGTATCTTGGCTTTACTCCCCGAGTTAATTGAGCGGGACAATGACATAGCAACGAAACCAACCGACGGAACCGCCCAAAAAGCCTGAACAGGCACCTTTCTTCCTCCCTACATTGCCGGGTGTCGACCATCGATTCGCCATCGAAGACAGGAAGGAAGAAAAGATCGAGAAGAAGACGCGCTTGGACAAAACCATGGCCAAATCGAAGAGCATTCTCCAAACAAGGCTGGCAAAACTCAAGGGGGGGGATTGTGAGCATGTCCCCTACATCCTCTTTCGGTCACGGTCTGGTGCTTACATATTCTCATTGTAGCTGACGATGAACTCTTCAACTACATCAAGAGTTTGTCACCCGCTGCGATTGATATCGAGCTACGGTCACTGATCACCTTGGACCACCTACGACAATTTATACATGCGCTCAAGCGACGCTTACAATCCCACAGAGATTTCGAAGCCGTCCAGACGTTGCAAAACGTCTTTCTTCAAATGCATGGGGACATACTCTTAGACAATGAGGGACTATTATCGGAACTGGAGAAGCTATTAGAAATACAGGAAAAAGAGAGTGAGCGGATTTTGGAACTTCTTGCTTCATCCCTTGGTACACTGGGTTTTGTGCGAGATACGATATAAAGTTAAACTGCTTCGATTTTGATTGCTGTACCTAATTGTTAGATAAGCACTACCGCACTTGTTGAGCAGAGTGGCAGATCCTTTGTTGACTGCTTTCTAGCTCTGTGCGTCATGTCCTCCGGTGGCTTTGGTCCTGATGGAAAAGTCTATTGCAAACATATGGAGGAAGCAGCAAAACGCAAGTCGAGCACTTCCAAACATCCAAATCGGTGCGATTCGTGATGCTCAGGCCGCTCTGGTTGCGCCACGCTGATGTGTGATAGTGAATTTTACTGTTGCAAGAGACCCTCATCAGACTCGAACAAGTGTAATTTTTGGTGTAAGTTAATTTCTGAGTACCGCCACCCATTATTGACAGCGTGCTCATGCGCCAACATATACCACTTTAGATTGGGCAGACCAGCTCCCACAACCAAAGGATAGCATGAAAGTACATGCTCCAAACTCGTCAGCAGCTCCGCCTGCCACTCCTCGGCCCTCCAAGGAAGGGGGCACTAGGGGACGTCCAACTGCTACACCTCCCACCCGCCCGCTGCAGAAACACTTTTCGCCACTGAGCATTCCATCAGAGACTCCACGAAGCAGCAAGAAGCGTTTGGAGGACATCGAGGCTGGCCTGAGACAGCGCGAACAAGATCTGAGTCCTACTCGCCATCCTGGCCCATCAAAGGAACCGGAACCTTCCACGCCGTATTCTGGCGCTCAAACCATCCCTCAGCAACCTTCGCCTGTACCCACAGAGGTCGACTGTGAAGTTGAGACACAACCACGAAAGACCTTCAGTTTTCTCGGGTTAGATTATAGCCCCGAACCGATTACATCTACAATTAAAGACGAAGGTCAACAACCCTCAACCCCCAAGAAACGACGCTTGACCTCTCCCACTGAAGGCACCGTGATACAGCCAGTCGTTGATGCAGTAACTATTGGTGGCGGGCTACCACTTACGCCGCCTCAAACCACGCGACGCGTCGCACAGTCTGACGGGCCTGGGCCCGTCTCTCCCATAATACGGAGCAGGAAGGGAAAGGAACGTGAAGGCCTAGCACCAGTGTGGTCCCAGGATCAGGTCCGTGCTCGTCTTCTCCATAACCCGTATAATGTTGTTCTACCCACGGAAGTCTGATTGGCATCCATCCTCTTGCGTAGGACGGTTGTAGTGGGGAACCACAGGAAGAGGATTCTCTACCACTTTTTGCGCTTCCAGAAGACATATCTCCGACCTCTAGTGTGTCACCGACTATCGCCGAGAATGTGCTCGATTATGCCGATGGAATGAAGGCAAGAGTGAGGGCACTCTCGGGGTACATGGAATCATTCGACATTATCCAGGCGGCGAAATTGTTGCAGACAACTGAGCGACAAAAAATGCAATATGAGTACAGGGACCAAAGCCAGAAGATGCGCATCGAAGAGTTGGTTGCCGAGAGGGACAAGCTTGCTGCTGAGATCTCGAGGTTGAAGGAAGCGCTGCGACGGTGAGTGGTGCGGTCGTTGCATATTTCGTGCGTGAAGACTGGGTGTTTGTCAGTTCCGGGGAAAGCAGTCGCTTGAGGGATTGAGTGGGTGGTGGTGATTAGATAAGCACTGTCACGTGGTGGTCGCGTCGCGTAAAAAAGTGACAACGCGTTTGTACTCCCGGCGTATGTATGTCCAGCGTCTGGCATGTTTGGTTTTAGGCCAACCCATACCTCTTCTCCTGCCAAGTTCTTGTTGCAACCTGCCCCACCGTCTCTCTCACTTTCCGATGTCTCGCGAGCGTCTGGGGTATCTAGGTCGGAACTACAGGCCCTCTCCCCTACAGAGGTCAACTTTCTCGATGCAGTAATAAGGAGGATCGCACCGAGCGCGACCTCTTTTCTCTCGGGTTTGAAGGCCTACAACGACGAATTACACGAGCAGGGTCTTGATAGTCAGACCGAAACGGTTCACTACGGAAGGCTGCTCGAGATCTGTAAGCTGAGGGGACCCAGTTGGCAGGCCAAGTGGGATGGGGTGAAGAAGCAGTATGGTTATGGGACTGTGCCGTCGCGTCCACCACTTCGACCTAAAACCCCTCCCCAATCTCGACAAACCTCATTCCCGAGACCGACTCGCTCACCCGCATATCTTATGGCCCCTGTACGTCATGACGATGACGATGTATTCACTCTCCATTCTCATCAAGACCGCGATGAGACAACTCAGGATACGGAGCGGACAGAAGAGGATCGGGAAGAGGGCTCGTCCGAAACAGAACGCGACGACGAACCCGCAGGTTATGGTATCACAAGGTCCCGCCATCGCCAGGGTACGTCACAAGCAGGGATGTCAAATCGCCCAGCTTCTCGCCCAGCCAACCCCATTTTGCCTCCAAGCCTTATCCATCCAGCAACCCCTCAACCCCAGAATACCTATCAGGAAGCAATTCGACGTGTCCATGCTTGGGACGATACCTCGGACACCACAGATGCCGTGGTGCCGTCCCCCTCGAACACCCCGCCTTCTTATCGGGCGGCAGTCCGCACAGGACCCACTCCCAAGCCAGCGGTAGTTGACCCTCGAAATTATCTGGCCCCGCGTGCTCCTTCGCCAATCAAATTGCCCAGACCCAAACCTCACGTTCAACCAACACTACCCCAATCCCGTGAACGCAAGGGTAGCGTGATTAATGAAGAAGATGCATGGAAGAAAATCAAGGTGGCGCGAGATGAAGAAGATGCGGATAAGTTCCGCGACGACAAACTTCTGGAACGGTCCTGGGAGATATGGCTTCTCGGCTACCAGTGGTTGATTGTGCGGACCTTCCTTTATTCTATTACTTCAAATCAAGTAATACTACAGGTGTTTTCCAGACGACAAATCAACAGGTCGCTGAGGCTCGAGACAATGTCATCCTTGGGTCAGCCCTCCGACGATGGCGTAATGTCACAGCCTCACTTGTAGAGAAACAGAATCACGCTGTTACCCTTGCCAACTCCCGATGTTTGCGTGCGGCGCTGACGTTATGGAAGGCAAAACTGAAGGAGAAAAGGCAGATTGCCTGGCGAAATGACATGCGAGCAAAAATGAAGACCACCCGCGTAAAAGGTGATTTAAAGGTCCAGAAGGATGCCTGGGCAAAGTGGCGGCAATCTTTCTGCTCACACCTATCCGAGCTGCAGTATAACGAACGCGTCGTCCTGCGTTTTTTCCTGCGTTGGAAGTCAAGCCTCTCTAAACTCGATTCCTTAGAAACAGCCGCAGATCAATTCTATGGCAGAACAACGTGTAGTGCAGTAGTGCAAACTTGGAAACGTTGGAAACAAGCCCTCGCAGTCGGCGATGCCGAAAAGGCGGTGACAGCTAAGATCGGGCTCCGAGTCAGACGTGAAGTGATGCAGATGTGGAAGAAATATACGTACGTGCACTTTCCAAAAAAAAAATTACAAGGGTCTGGAAACCAACCCGCCTGCGCAGCTATGACCGTCAAACAGCCATCGGTTTTTACGATGTTTATGTGATGAAGCAAGTGGTTAGATCGTGGAAGACTGCCCAAGATCGGATACGTGTAGGTCCACAAGTTGTGTTCAGGAACACTTCGATTAATCGTACTTGTAGAGAATGGAAAAACGAGCGGATAAGCATCTCGCTAGACAGGACGACGTACTTATCCGAGCTGTCACTCGAGTGTGGAAAGCCCGTGAACGTGGCATACTTCTCGAGAGAGTCAGAGCGTTGCGCCTCACCAAAGGTGCTTGGTCGGTCTGGAGAGAACGGATGCGCCACCATCGCCGGCTGGAAGGTGAAAGAAAATATATAGTCGTGGTTTACATGTTACTGATTATATCTAGACTGTGCGCTTGCATTCAACATGCGGTCCAATTCATCCACTTTGTCGTCCGCTTTGGGGACTTTGCGCCAAGTTTATACCGTCTATCAGAACCGCCGGGCCTTCGCGATTCAGCGCCACCTCGCTCGGATACAGTATGATGCGCTCCTGAAGTGGAGGGTCCAACTGCGTGCGAGGATGAAGCTACTCAGACACGCGAAAATTGTTGGAAAATTCATCGTGCAACGACGGACATTAAATGTATGGAAATCCAAGCTCGCGGAAAAGAAGCGGCAAAACAAACTCAAGGCTCTAGAAGCACGCAGACTTGCAGAATACATGAAAAGTATGTCACCTGACAAGCTTGCGTCCCATCGGCTATTCTGAACAACTTCATACAGTGTGGCAGACAAAGGCAAATCGAAGGTGTTGGCACCGCACGGCCGAAGAGCAGATGACTACTCGAGTCAATATGGTGAGTTTTGCAGGAGTTGGGGATTTATGGAATTATGACCTCGTCCACAGCGAATGTTGGCTGATGCTTTGAGCCGCTGGACAAATCGTGTCATCGAAATTAAGCTTCGAGAGCTTGAAGTTCGTCAAAAGCATTCTCAAGCTGTGCTAAAGTGATTTTTTTTTTAATCTTGCTCATATGGATCGTGTCTGACCTCTCGTAGATTCGCCTTTAGAAAATGGAAAAACATATGCTTGAGGCATGTCGAAGACCTAAGTCTTATGGAGAGTCATCTAGACATCAAACGGGCAGGCAGGTCTTTCTCTCCCGGCCGTAGCACCGATTTTACTGAATACGCCTTTTATTTATTCTTTCTTTTTTTGCAGAAAACATACGGCGCATGTTCCACAAATGGCTTGGCGCAGCTCGCGCTCGGCGGCATAAGCGGATACTCTTACGAGAGAGACATGCCGAGTTTGATCGGGCCTCCATGCAAGTTGCGTGGGATAGATGGAGAGAGAAGTACATGGAGGAAAAGTTGCACCCCATAGTAAGTTCCCGACACGCGGGCCTGTCCAACGTAATCTGAGGGCTAACATTTGCACTCAAGGTCCACCAGGTAGTGCAACAGAGCCAAAAGAACCTCCTTTTCCGCGCGTTTGGGATCTGGCACTCAAAGACAAAAGTGAGTGATCACGGTTATGCCGAGAACTACCCTTTCATTGACATCACTTCGGCAAGTCTCTGCCAGCGATACGGTTCCATGCATCTCGAACGAAAGCGAAAATCTGGGAGATTTGGCGTGCCGCCATGCCTCAAGCCCTCCAGGCTAAGAAAGCACGTGAAAATTACACTACAGCCGTTCTTTGTACGTTCGAGACTTGTCAAAGTCCTAATCCGCTAATGAACTTGGGTAGCACGAGCATTGGAGAAGTGGAGCCAAACTTACAAAACCAAGCGTCACCTTAAGGAGATAGCGTGAGTGATCTAGTTGAAGAATTGCCGAGCTAGGACGATCATTAACCACTGTCAGTCGTGCACGATACCTACGCCTGCCGACCATTACCAATGGCCCACCCGTGGCCACACCAAAGCTTACCGGTCCGTTAGCACTAAAGGCTACGAGAAATGCATACCGTCGGCGTGCGGCTTCCGAAACCGAAACTGAGGATTCAGACGCAGGTGCAAACAGGCTTGCTGGCTGTTCCAGTGGGCTGGCCCCAAAACCTGGTATCGTTAGCCTCCTGTCTAGCCGGCCTCGTGTAGAGCCAGTCACTCGCACTCGTCCAAAATTATCATCCACCCGAGGACGGGAACCGAGTCCCGCTCCTTCTAAATCGTCCGCGCTGGCGACTAACGAGCCACCGCCATCCCCACGACCACGCTTCAATGCCCGACGCAATCCGAGCCCAGCACGTTCAAGGGCATCCTACCGTGACCCAAGTCCAGCGAGGTCTGTTGCACCAACACAAAGCGAACCTGAACGGAGCCGGTTGTGGCAAGAGTTAAGACAAGTGCGGATGCGGTCTCGACCACCCACTGAGAAGTCACGATCGCCTGAACCACCACCCTGAATTTGCCAACACGTCATTTTGGTTAGTGGCATGCGGCTAACTTGATGATAGTGGATGACGGGATGACAGGATGTTTGTAGTATTTAGTATTTATGATAGCGAGAGGATCCGAATCTATTAAGCATGCGGCTTCTTGGGACACGCTTGCAAAGTCACATTGCCGTACAATATCTGTGTGATGCGGGATGGCACAGCGACACGTGGCAAATGATGAGAGGTTGGTTCTCGGGTGTGATATGAAGACGGGCCACATGGATCATTGCAGGAAGCGTGTAGGCGCGTCCCCCCTTGCATGATCGACTGGTGAGTGATCTGATCGTTAGGAACACACACGAGGCATATCGAATTGCATTGAGACTGGCGAGGGGAGCCGGGGAATGTATTATATATATTCACGCCATCAAAAAAGAAATGTGGTAGTACAATCATTGTGGGCGATGACACGAAGGTATCACGAGTTCTGATAGTATTGCCAGCCGACCCAATTCGCGATGACAAAATACGAGCTGGTGGGTATAATTAGCAGCGCAAAGTACTTGTAATGCGTGTCCCGGGCCAGGACGTCAAGTAGCTGGTGGTGTTCATACGTCAGGTGAAAGCCAGGCAGCGGATGATATGCGTGGACGTACAGGGATGGCGGATAGTGGGAGGAACGCGCTAAAGAGGACGGCATAGCTTGCCAATAGGAAGAAGAGGGAGGTAAGAGCGATGATGAGGTTGGCAACATTGAGGGGCGGCATGTGTTTTGGTTCAAGGAGCGTGTCCATGTCCTGAGGTCGTAATCCCGGCCACAGCGTGCCAACTTTCCCGATACGGGCCGTTTCCTGTCGCGAGTTCGCGGAGCAGGCTGGGTGCATCACAACTTTATTCAAACAAAGATCTAAAACTACAGTACTTATGACACGATGCTAGCAAAGCGAAAACTAGGTGCATTGGACGACGTGTGCGTGGTGTTACAAAAATTAGAGAAATGTAACCTGGAAGTGGGCATATTTTGATACGTGATGGAATGCATAAATGGTACAGACATTGAGGGGTCATCGTCCGTTTGTGGGACGTCAAAGAGAGCGCGGTGTCAAACGTAGCACAAACAGGAAAAAAGGCAAGAAGGGAAAAAAGGGAATGTCGACACAGTACGAAGGGGAATAAAAGGTGGAGTCGACGAAAATCACATAGGACTCATGCACTCAGCTTGGGAAGTTTTTCAAAGTTCCTCCTGGTCAATCCACAGTACATCTTCCGTGGAAAATTTTCCGTGTCAGAATTGTCGAGATCTGACCGTGAATTGGAGACAGGAAAATATTCAGGGCGACCGTCATCTGTACCGTGCATTCCATGAGAGGACAGCTCATATGGACTGAGCCCATTTTCATCAACATGCGGTGTGTCAAGAAGTTGGGGGAGAGTTATCATTGACGGCGGGGAAACTGGCTGCATGTCCGAGGACGTTACACTCTCCTGGTCCGGTGTCAATCGAGGATTGTCAGCAAGGAGCAAACTAAAATGGCTTGTCGGCTCGTCAGCAGGATCGACTTTCAGAGCGCCGGAACTGGCGTATGATGAAACGGAATCTGCGACACTTATTCTCCTCTTTTTCCTTGGACGGCAGCCAGTCGGCGATTCGGCGGAGGCGGTGATTGCAGGGGAATGAGAATATTCCATTGCTTGAAATGTGGGCATGTAAATGGGCGCTGCAGGGACACCAGTTGGGGGACCTGGACCCGCGTCCTTATCGCTGTTGGCAGAGCCAAACGGGTCTAGACTGGAGTGTTTGCCGCGCAGAAAGGGACTGAGTCCTGTGCGTTTCTTGACATCCTCGATAATGATGTCTAGACCCTTTCCAGTAACATTTGGGCAACCCTCGGTAGAGTATATTTCAGTCTCGTCAGTGCCATCTAAAAGAACACCGCCGGCGTTGATGCGCTTCTGTAAAGCGACCGCAACTGCATGGAGACGCTCGTCATGCGCGGCGAGAACGGAGATACCCTCGGCACGGCGGGCCCAATAAGAGAACTGAGTATTTGACCAACCGGAAAGCACGAGGATGGTAGAGCGTGTGAGGGTGACGGAACCTGACGGAGAGTGTGGATACTGATGGTTCAATGACTTGAGGGGATTATACGGATGGCTGCGTAATAAGGTAAGCGAGGTCCAGGCGCACGAGCACGCTGGTGGAGCACAGAAGAAGGGTGAAAGGACTTACGGGACGTAGGTTCGCAAGACTTCTTTGACGACTTCGACCTTTACGAGAAAATCAATCGCGGTGGCACCAGGGAGGGGACTAGCGTCATCATTGGGGTTTTTGCTTCTGACACGTATTTTTGACTTGATCGGACCTAGACGTCGCTCGAACAGTCGGGCACAGAAGGTGTTCCATTTTGGCTCGCCAAGCTGATCGCGAAGAAAGGCGGCTGCATACGGGTCTACTTGGGAGGGGGAGCCAGTGACTGTGCGTTTAATCGAGGAACGGTTCTGTAGCGAGTATGAGTTGGAAACCGGCAGAAAAATGGGGAGACTCGCCTCGATGTCAGCCCTACTGAGTTCTGCAGGATTGGACTGTACGATGGGCGGTAGGAGGGTATGGGCAAGTCCCGGTGGTTTGGGAGGGGACGAAGATACAGCAAAGGGAGCTGATGCCTGATCCGGGGGACAGGCGAGGTCGTGCAGAGGAGGGAGATATGCAAGAGAGGGTGGGGACTGTGCCGAGTGAAAGCGAGAGTCATGAAGCGAAGAAGCGCCGCGAAGGCCAAGGTCGTGAATGTGATGCAAATGTTTCGGGGACACGTGTGGGCTGTTGTGGACGAAGGCAGGGTTGGAGTCGTTGTGGAAAGCAAAGTGCAAGTCGGGATGCGGGACGTGGGTGTCCTGGGGAGGGTAGGAATATGGGGAGAGGTGAGAGAAGGGGCTGCAGTCAGAGAAAGAGCTATAATACACAGAGTCGTGAATAGATAATACAGGGATGCTGTCGGGGACGGAGCTGGAGAAGGGAGGGGCATGAATGTCGATGTCGTGCACGTCATTGTTGTGGGGATCGGGGAGATGGGGGAGGATGGCGGGAGAGTCGTCAAGGACGTCGCTGCCGTCGATGAGGGCGACGGGAGCGGTGGGCATGTCGTCGTGTGCGACGGGGAATCGAGGGGGGAGGGGGAGGAGAGGATGGGGAAGGGAATTGGCGGATGGGCTGTCATAATAAGGGCCGATCGCCATTAATTGTGGGAAAAATATACCTGGAATGGACAGTGGGATGGTTGAGAACGCTCGAGGGAGCCTCGTGCTCGTCGTCAACGACGACATGGACGAGCGTTCAGAGCTGTCGAGCTCAATGTGCGATCTGTCCGTCGATATACCCGATCAGCGTCGCTCACAGCCCCTACAGGCTTCAACACGGCCTGGCGCCTCGCCCTGCCTCCCGCACGCCATCTCCGTCCCTGCCAGATATCCCTGTGGCGGACCTCGACCTCACGTTCTCGTTCAACTCCATCATGGGCACAAGCTCATCAGCAGAGCCGCAGTAAGTTCAGCTCGCCTCCGCCGTGTCCTGCACAGGCACGATCAGTCACGGTTACCCGCAGCGTCGAGCGAGTGCAGAAGCGGGCGAGCAACGTGTTCAAGCTGACACAGGAGAACGAAAAGTTGAAGGAGGAGCTCAAAGCGATGACTGCGCGACTCGAGGCTGCAGAACGGCGACGCCAGGAAATTGCGAACCGGCAGGAGCAGCAGACACAACAGCAGCAGCCCAGCTCCTTTGTCGCCAACACCCACCCCGCTCGATCCCAGCGCAGTTCTTGATATCCGTCTATTACCGTCCCTTCATTTTTGATACCCTACACGTTCATTCCGTCTCGCTTTCTTTGCTACGCTACCTGTCCTGTCTTACTCTTGTCCGAAATCGTCCTTGCTTGATTATCCCACGTCAACCGTGTGCACCCCCATAAGATAAACCCTAAGATCCTGAGAGATTAAATTCCGTTCCTCCCCAATCTCCCCCTCTCTCTCAGACCACCACCATCATGTCTCGCAGGCTCTCCTCCTCCCTCGAAATGACCTCCTCCAAACAGCCCTCCTCCCGCAGGGGCTCCGACCGCCGTCCCGAACGACGCGGCTCTGGCTATTCTACCGGTTTCTCCTCTCGAAGGCCCTCCATCGATCCGTCCAGGCTCATCCCCATGGACAAGTTCAGTCCCTCCGTTCATATCGCCCTCATCGTCTGACTGTGTCCAGAACTACCCACGTCGGCGGGACAGACGTCTTCAACGTCGTCTTCGTCGGCGCTGGCAACATCATGTTCGGTCAGCTACCTCCCTCCAAGCCCTTCTCTACATCCTGTTCACCCCCCTCTCTCAGGTTCGGATGAGGGTCCGTGGAACCACTCCTTCCGCTTTGAACAGTGAGCCCCCTCCTCCGCCACTCCGTCCGACGCTCATCCCTTCATAGCAAGCTCGGCCTGCGCCTCAAGGTCGTCGCCCTCATCGATCCCGCGACAGAGCGTGCCGCTGCCGTCCTCCAGAAAAAGTGTGACTCGTTCGTCGTCTCTGCCTATCAAAATACCCGCGTTTACAAGACGCTCGACGATTTCGTCAAGAACGTGACTCCAAAGGAGCGCCCCCGTGCCTTCGTCATCGGTTCGCCCCCCATGTTCCGAGGCACCCTCCACCCAGGCCGTGACATCGAGATCCAGATCCAGAAGCACTTCCCCGGCGTTGCCATGTTCGTTGAGAAGCCTATTGCGACAGGCGATCAGAGCGAGATCCAGGAATCCTTCAAGGTCGCTAAATTTATCTCCGAGAGCGGCGCCATTGTTTCTGTTGGGTGCGGCGATTACCTTGTTTGCTTGCGCGGCGCTGGACCAATATCTGTACAGGTACATGCTGAGGTACCTCAAGGCTACCCAAAAGATGAAACAAATCATCGAGGAAAACAACCTCGTCGTGATGGCCACAATCGCTCGCTACGCTTGCGCTTACGAATCAATTGCCAAGCCAGATTGGTGGGACAAGTCCAAGAGGTGGGTACACCATACGAATCGACGCATGTTCTCGGCTCTGACATTAATCTAGTGCTGGCCCCATCGTCGAGCAAGGCACTCACTTTTGCGATCTCTCTCGTTATTTTGGTGGTGAAGTCGACATCTCTTCCGTAGTCGCTCATTCGCTCGAATGGGATGAAAACGCCGGCCACCTGTCCAAGATGGCCATTGACGAGAGCAAGATTGCCCCTGAGAACAGGATTCCGCGTGTCACCTCTGCCACCTGGTATGATTTTTCCAATCTCCGGACCCATGAGGTTAATCGTCCCCTTTCCCGCCTCATTAACAACACAGGAAATATGATTCGGGCGCAGTGGGCTCCTTCACCCATGTCGCTACGCTCCAGGGTCGTAATTACAGTTGCGAGCTGGAGATCCATGCTGACGGGTACTCCCTCAAGTCAGTGTTGATCTACGGAAATGAGGTTGGATCGCTCATCTTATTTCCCTAGGCTTGTCAATCCGTATGTCCAGCCCATCCTCTATGTCCGCAAGCCTGGAGACGACCATGAACAAGTCTTCAATTTCCCTGATGATGACCCGTTCTTCTCTGAAGTACGTGCTCTCCTGTTGCGCTTGTTATACTTTATGCAAACCCCTGTGATGTCAGGTTTCTAACTGGATCGATGTCATTGAGGATATCGAAGAGGATCCTGATGCCGCTCAGATTCTCAGCTCTTACGAAGGTGCACTATCTTAGCCCAGCGTGTTCCCGCCGACTGATGGAGTTCTAGATGCTTGCAGGACTTATGAGCTCACTTGGGCCATCCGAGCGGCCAGCGAGCGTTCCCGTGCTCAGAGATTTGCTGCTGCCAAGGCCTCTCCGACTAGGATCGAGGAAGCCATCTCTGAGGAAGAGTGAGCGGAAACCCAACCATTACCTTAGATGCAACAAGTGTGGAATAGAACACATGTATAGAGCTTTTTTAAGACAGTATGATCCGCGCCTTGATGTTTTATCGCCTGGTTTAAAATAAATGCATGAGATCACACAGGTTTTGTTCGTCTAATACGGTACTTCTTCGACACTGTGGGGCAAATTTATAGCCTCCTTCCCAGTGCTCCACCTATGTGCGTGGAGTCTCGTCATAATACACTTGAAACAAATGGTACCGACCTTGTAACACCACCATTTCCAAAATGCCCTTATCGTGGCTCCACAACTCGCTTTCGATTTCACCATCCCGAGTACATCGTGCCATATCGTCTGCTTGGAAATGCCACCCTGTGCCAATGTATTCAAGCTTGTGGGTCTCCTCACGCTCAACACTGCCCGGCCGACCTTCTTCGGAGTATCGGACGACGAAGGAGCCTGGAGCGGGGGCAGTGACGATGATCGTGCCTTTCTGAATACACATAACTACACCCGGGCTGTGCAACATGACGTTCACACTGCAACTTGAAATGGGCGGCGAGCGTCGAGCCTGTTTTAGGACCGGGAGCAAAAGGTCAGCATAAAAGTGGTATTACAACCGACGCCGGTGTGTGGGGTCTTGTACATTGCGGCAGCGATGCTCGCGGGCTTGATGCACCCGTTCGCTGGGTGTTCATAGAGTGCAAGGGATCGTCTGTGGCGCGCAGCAGCGATCGCTCGTTACCTAGTTGAGCGGATATAGCCGCTGTCGTGTTTTCCTCTTATGCGCCGAGATATGAGTGTGAACGAGGGGGTACATATAGATCGAGGAGGACCCCATACCTCAGCTCGGGGTCGAGCGTACGATGGGCCGGAGGAAGTTCTGGGTTTAGGTCAACAATCGCCACCCCCTCTCAAACGCACACGTACCGTCGGCACCAAAGTCGTTTCAAATATCGGCGTGAACAACGACAGGCAAACCAAGAACCCCCGAATCGATGATTTTCTTTCACCTTCTTCAGAAGCTGGTCCAAAATGCGTCCACGGTGCTTCCGTGAAGGAGACATTGTTTTCCTTTGCACCCGCGATCAGCGAGCCACGTTACGGGTTTCTCGCACAGGAATCTCGGGCGTTCGTGTAGTGGTACGTGTGGGGGGCCTGTCGGAAGCCTCCCTGTAAGGAAAATTCAAGTAGCGCAAACGTCGAGGTTCACACCGATGTATAAGGCGTTGACGTCCTTCAGGTATGGCTAGTACGGCACACCGAGAGGTGAAAATACGCTGACTTTGTTGGCATATACCTCAAAATTACCTTCACGCCCTTATTGTCCTTGATAAATTCATTGACAAACTTTGGGCCATTTTGACGCTGCGAGACCTGACAGCCATGATCTTGTGGACAACGTTAATCGCGTAGCGACCCTTGACTGTGAAGGGTTATACGTACGTGCTGAAGTTTTCCAGCAAGTCCTGTAATCCCGAGTGAGCATAGGATCGCGTGAACAGGGGTAATGACACTCATCGAGACAACACACTTTGCAATCCAGCCTGTAGAGATGATACCCCAGCAGAGGGTGAATGGTGCCATGGTGAGCAATACACGGAGGTGATCGGATGCAGGTCACATCAGTTTATATAGCATCAGAAACCCCGATCAGAGTCGGTCCCATGACAGTTGAAGGCACACGTCGGTCCGGTCGTCCGTTTACGGATCTGACCAAACTTCAAGCTTTAAGCTTCAGGCGTCGCAAGAATAAACTTCGCCAGGTCGGGCCGGAGCGGGAATCGGTGATGGAATGACAAGTAGATAACATTAGAGAGTGGGAAGTATACAGTACGGGATAGTGACAAGTGTCGGTTTGCATGATTCTTGAGAAGCGTGTCTTGATCTCGGGTGGTCAGTTACGATAGGCTTGGAACGCTCAGCTCGCTGTCAAGTGACCACCGGAGAGGGCTTCTTGCGCTCTGGTTCCTTGTCGTCCGATACGTCTGGGGGAACAGACGTCACATCGTCGCGTTTGCGTTTTCTCGCGAGCCTCGCCTTCTCCTTGCGCGCTTCTTCGTCCCATTCTTCTTGCAGGTGTGCTTTTAGCAGAGGCATGTTTTTCATGTCCCGATCGCATTTCCAGCAACAGAGGCTCTCTTTGACAAGGTGCTCGTAGTCGCTCTTCTTTAGTCGGGACATCTGTTCGAGTCAATGCGAATAGGAGTACACGATGAGTGAACGGGCGTTACAACGATGATCAGAGAACGTACTCGCTCATAGTAAGATGGCTCCTCGTCGAACCACGAAAGGACTTCGTGTAGGTGTAAGAAAAAGCCGAGCTTGGGGTGAAACGAATTATAATGTTTCTTGTGTTTCATCTTTTCCGAACATAGATCGTTCGACAACACATGCAGGTGCAGATGTCTGCAATGTGCACGGATAGGGACGCTAGCCTGAGTGAGATGAAGACGGGATAAAAAGCATAGACTTACTCCATGCTTGGGACCGCATGAAATCCTGTCCAGATCTCCCACTGGAAACCGTACCGGTTCAGCATCTCTTCGCGAATCATCTTGTTGACATTGTCGGCCTCATCGTTCAGATCCATGAGCACTTGTTTCGCGCGTGCTTTCTCGCCATTGAGCAATGTACAAAGGTTGGCGAGTTCAAACACGCTCAGTGGTGGTCTGACGCGTGGTAGGACTAAAAAGTGGAAGATCGATTTGGGGAACGCGTCGAAGACAGTCAAACATTTGTCGCTATACTCGAACAGGATCGAGGGCGGCAATGTCTCTGGTTTCGCCTTTTGCGCATACCCGCGCAAGACAGTCAAATTTGACATGGCGCTTAGTAGGATTTGGATACGCGAAAAGTCCAAGGTATAATACAGTCGCTTATATCGTACGTACTAAACAAAAGGCTGAAGGGGTCATATATCACCTCCCGGCTTTCAATAGCTCTCTTATGTTCTCGCTGAGCGTCGGAAGTGCGATATTCACCTGCTTTTCGCCAACTATATCACTACTAGCTGTACTCCGGCGGTGAATCAAGACACTCGTAAACGGAGATTGACTGCTTTCTTCCGCACGGCGTCGGTCGATGTCCGCCACGAACTGGGCATAAGACAGGAAGAGCACTTCTGCTTGTGCAAGGGTAGAGTCGAGTTCGATGGTCATGCTGAGTTCGTTACAATACTGTATGAAGGAGCCACATTCGTTTGCACGTATGGTACCTGAACCATCAATACTCACCTTCAAAATCTCATCGAACTGAAGAATATGCACGGGTGAGATTGGTCTGGCAAATCGATTAAAATATATGAACAAACCTCGACCAGGTAACGCAAGATCATGTCACGATGCGATTCGAGGATGGCGAATGCTACGAAGAGGGCAAAGTTGTTGCTGTAATAGTCCGTCCAAAGCACTTCCCACAGCCGCAACACATCATGGAAGGGGAACTCGCGCTTGAAAGCAATCAGCACCCAGCTAGAAAAATACGTCAGACATGGCATTCGAGAAACTCTTAATGCTCACCGGAAACAGAAAAACAAATTAAGGCCCTCGGTTTTCTCTATCAAACAGCAATGAGAAGGTGACGCACGCAGCACAAGAGAACCACAAACCAAGATGTCGGTACAGCTCAGGGTCCATTACGCTGATGAGTTCCTGCAGAGTAGACAACTGCTTCTTCATACCGCTCTGGTCGCGGAGGAAATTCTGGTTCTGAACAGGTATTAGGTATCGGATCGCTCAGCTACAAGGAGACGCACCATGCGATTCATGACTTCGACGAAGCACCAGAATGTCATCTCTTCCTCCGCATCCATCACAACGTACAGGGGTGCGCAAAGATCGGACATTCCCTGCACATATCCTTCATTCATAAATGTGTCAGCACCAGACATGATCAAATAAAATGATGCATTCCCTGCGAGACTCACCAAGAGCCTTATCATAAAAGTTATACGTTAAAAGAATTCCACCCATGCGGTCAATATGTTCGTTACTGGGAGACTGCGATCCGATATCCGCGAGCTGAGGTGAGATTGTAGAATATCGTCGGTAACCACGATCTGCTTTGGGATCACAGGGCGAGTCTTCGTAACTATAGGAAAAGAGTGGGTGGGTACGATCCGTGCGACGGCAGTCCACATCTATGCGGTGCCGTTCCTCCAGAACATCCTGTCGATCGAAAACTTCTGGTACGCCGAACCACTCATTCTTTATCTCCTGATAGCGTTTCCTGGGCGGATCCATGAACATCTCGCATATACTTGAGGAGCCATACAAACCTCTTTTCTTCCCACCTCCTTTTACGCTCCTTGGCATCAACGTCCCATGCGTGAACTCCGAGAAGGAAGGGCCAGATCTTCTTCCTCAGGGTACCCACAGGTGTTATCCCCCTCCTAAACACTTCCCGTTGCATCTCCTCGATCCTCACTTTAGGCCGCCCGTCGGCCGCGAACCACTTTTGCCATATCTTCTCATCGATGGGATTGCGTGGATCCCTTGATGTCTTTGGTGTCGGCAAATTGACCGTGGAATGCAGTAACTCAAACACCCCTAGTGAAGATGTCTCCTCTGCCAAATCTGTGGATGAAGCAGGCAACGCTTGTGCCTCTCTCTTCCTCGCCCTGTCACCCTCCTCTGCTACGATCCGCGCCCACCGAGCGAGGTAAACGCGGGCACTCTCAAACTCCCCAACACCACCTTTCTCGACCCAACTACCCCACTGCCATTCACCGTTGGCGTTCACAAGAGACTTGACGGGATCAGGAAGGTGTGGGACGATGGGCTTTGCAAGGGGGTGGGACAGAATGTTTTGCGCAGCATGGCGCGTGGCGCGCGTGATGTTGGAGAAGGATTGAAGAAGTGCAAGGCGTGCTTGTGATGAATTTTGCATTGTCGAAACAGAAGGCGGGTAGAGGGAGCGATGCAATACTGACGGTCGGTTCAAATAAGCATTCGTCGTGCCGGAGGGCGGTGTAGAAATTGGCTGGGGACGACGGTGAGCTGGGACCGGTGAGTGGGAGTTTGCGTATGATGATTGCGCAAGGATGTCATCTACCGCATCATCGTCGAATATTTGAGTGGAATGCGTCTCTATGTCCGCTTTTGAAGGATCGACTATGAACAGGGTTGGCTGAAGAGCCGAACGCAAGAGATGGGCATAGCATCGTAAACGTGACATGAGATCTTCTCCTCCCCACGACACAGGAGGGCATGCAATGGATCCTGACGAGCTTGGAGAGGTGGGTGGGGGGTATGCGTTCGAAGAGTTTCGTCGGTTACGTGGTGGAAGTGCCACTGACAATAATTCATCGTCATGAAAGTGTAGAGTCGGTAGCGTGGAACCATTGATGAGGTTGATGCCTACAGTACCGTCTGATCGAATATTCAACAAGGGTCAGCGCGTGGGAGCAACGAAGGGCACTTACACCACGACGACAGAGTCGGTGGGTGGACCAAGAGGGAATATATGGATGTCAAAGGGACAGAGAACGCATACGACTCTGGCCGTTGAGTTGGTAAGTCGATAAGGACTGCGTCTGTGAGGAAGACAGTGAGACAGGATGAGGACAGAACTACCACATGCGTTCCAACCTTCATCCTCTTCGTCCTCGATGGCCCTTTCCTCGATCTTGATGAACTTGTCCCATTCATCTGCCCCTTTTTCGTTCAAGAGAGTCTCTGGTATCCATGCAAGGAGATATGTCGGATTCACTGCCTCCTACAAGCGATGATGAGGTATGTTTGGCAGGGGCGGTTGGAGACGTACACGTTTGACGAGCGCCACGAAGCCAGGGATGTTGTCTCTTGCGTATGCGGTGGGATTGACATAGACCTTGGACTTGCTGTAGAGGAGTCTGTACTTGCTCTCCTCGTCGGCAGATGCAGACGGGGTGTGGTCGTCGTTGCCGGACATATGCTTTATTTCGACCATGGAGCCTGACTGTAAGAGAGGGGTAACTCACTTGGACGCAATGCGTCCAGAGTTCAAATTCGGGCTTACGGATATGATAGAGAGGGAACTTTCAGAGAGAGAAGTGCGGTGAGAGTTGCCAAATCGCATGGGATGAGTTACTCTCGCTGATCAAGGCAGACGCAAACGAACGCAGCCATCCGCTTGTGGCAATGCTCCCCACGACTCACTCATCACTGCATTTTACAACAACAAAGTCTACACGCCTCGCGAAAAGCGGGCTGGCGAGAGCAAAGTGGATTACAATAAAACAAATGCCCGAAAACACGCTGTCAGTGTTACTTTTGGTACGACCACACATTCCGGAGCACTGCACGATCCCCGTACACACGCGAGCAAGAGCGTAAGCTCGTCAGCACACCGTTCCACCTAGAGGGTTACCAATGATACTCACATCCAGCTTTGGTCGCTAACCGGTTGAGAGAGTCATCGCTTTCGCCTTGTGAGCGGACCTGCCCAGAGAGTGCGAACGAGGTGTACGTGTTCGACGCACGGCCGCTGGCGTCGACGTCAACAACGTTGATCTGGACTGATGCGTGGTCCTTGGAGGTAATGAGGCGGTCTGCAACGCACACGCATTAGATCGTCTCTGAGAACTCGTCGCTGATGAAGCACTTACTAGTTGCCGCACACTTGCGGGGGACGTAGAGATCGACGAGAACTCCCTACACAGAGCGCATAAGTTGGTCAGAGCGACTGGACGTAGCGCATAGAGCGCATACCTGGTCGTTTTCCATTGCGAGATTGTGAAGTTGCGATGGATGAGCGACGGAACTGGCTATTAGATGTGTGGGAATGCATTAGGTCAGAACTGTACAGCTGCAGGTCTCTAATTACATAACACCTTGAAATGGATTACAGCACAGCTAACGATCTGGGAAATGCGACTACGATCGTAACAACACAGAAAGATTCTGGGCAATGAAAAGGCAAAAGATGCGGCATGGTCGAACAAGTTCGAATGTATAGGCGTCGTATTCGTGAATGCGAATCATGTGGACTGGTGCAAATGCGGAAAGAGCGAACAAGAATGCAGACATGTAAGTACGGGGAAGAAATGCAGAGGGGCCCGGCAAAAAGAGGGCAAACAAACAGATGTTACTGATCCAAGCCGCAGGCATGGTCCGTGATGAAGCAGTAAATAAAGCGTGGTCTTTGCAACGCAAGTGGATGAAAAGCAGATCTCGGTAGGACTACATCGTGGAGCTGAGATGGTGTTTAGTTGACTTTGTAGATAGCGAGCAGACGCTCGCGATTAACTGCGTCAGATGGATATAAGCGTTTGATTATATGCCGATAAGATGACGGGAGTGGATATTAGACAACGAAGGTGAAGGTTCAGAACGGAGTGCTGGGATTGACGCCGCGTGGGAAGACGGGCATGAGATTGTGAAAAGTGACTTTGCTGGGATCGAATGGAACACGAGGCGGAGGTGTCTTTGGGCAAACTGGAAAGGAATCGGTCGGTCGGTGAATCGGGGAACGTTGCCTAAGGGGTGGCTCGCTAGGGGGAGACTCATGGCCACTCCCGAGAGGATTCGAGCGCAAAGATGTTTTTCTGCGACGCACAGGTCCAGAAGCGGGCACGGCATCTGAGAATGCAGCAGGATCCTCGTTGAGAGGCAACTGGGAAAGGTCTGCGATATCGCAGTTGGTGGGACTCGGCATCTCAAGGGCCGAGATCCAAGGGAGTTGATCGAATATGGATGGACGCCCAAAGGCATCGAGAGGACAGTCGACGCGTTGTGCATGACGACGGCGCCTGGCGGAACGAGAAAAATGCCGAGAAGGCGCGCGCCTCTTGTAGGATGGACCACATGGTGTGGGTGATTTAGAACTCTGTGGGATGAGATGTGAGGGAGAGAGTATGAGCGAAGTCGCAGGACATACGAGAGCGAGGTAGGGTGGATCGTGGAGTCTGATGGGAGACAAAAGCCGAGGTGGAGACAAGAGTGTTCGTGAGTGGATAGCGGGCTGTGGATGGTATGAGGTAAGAGGACAAAGGAGGGGAAATGATTAATGACGGACCGGATGGAAGGGCTGTGGGTCTTGGGTGAGGAGCTGGGAGTGCTGGGCGGGGAGACGCGGGGAGGGAGCGATGATGGCAGGCATTGTGTATGAGAATAATGATACAGAGCAGTTAAAGAGAGGGATGGATCATGCTGAAAGGGGGTCAAAGACAATGGAAAGCGCGACCGTCGGGCGGATGCCGCAAGGCTACCTGCACCATTACCACTTTTGGAAACCTGACTCTGCCTCCCTCTGAATCACGCCACCGTCGCGTCGATGCCAGACAAAAACATCCCATTATCGTGGAACAACCAATCCCTGCCTCCACATACCTCGTCAGAGCTACCAAGTTGGGCCTCCAACGTCCAAGTCCTTTTGTTGTTTCATTTTCGCGTCGTGACTTGTCCATCATGGGCGAACAATGCGGAATGTGAATATGATTCTGCACTCAGATCGAGATGTGCCACAGTCAGCAGATAGTCAGACGTGTGCATCAACCAATGTGCCTGGTCAAGAGTTGTCGACAATAGCACAACCGATCACCCATTCTTGTCTTGCCGTTCCCGCTTACAGCATCCACCATACTGCTGTCCATAAAGTAGATTTTGCCACTAACCCTTCTTGAAAGGCCACCAAAAGTAGATGAAAAAAAACTGTGCGACATGACAATGCTGATGCAACTAAGGTGATAATACAGATACATGATCTATTCTCCTCGACGTCTAGTCAATCTCCTCCATCGCCGAGGTTGATGCAGGCTCAGCCGCCGGTGCCTCTTCCGTGGCCTCGGCAATTGGCTCGTCCTCATCCACATCGAGACCCAGGCTGATCATACGGTGGATGCGCTTGGCAAACGACGTAGGATCGTCAAGCGAGAAGCCAGAGGTGAGGAGCGCCGTCTCGAACAGCAGGTACGTCAGATCTCGGACTGACTTGTCAGCCTTGTCTTCCGCAACCTTGCGCTTCAGCTCCTTGACGATGGCATTGTGAGAGTTCAGTTCCAGTGTCTTCTTCGATGCCATGTACGATGACATCGACGAGTCACGCAGAGCCTGAGCTTTCATGATACGCTCCTGCAAATAATCGTTTAGATGCAATTAAGCACGACGAATCACCCATACATACCATGTTCGATGACCAACCAAATTGACCAGTGACGAGAACACACGGCGAGTCAGTAATTCGGTTAGAAACAACGACCTTCTCAACCTTGTCGCCGAGAGCTTCCTTGATCGTCGTGCACAAGTCGTTGAACTCAGCGGCCTCTTCCTCACGCGCCTTCTTCTCTTCCTCAGTTTCTTCGAGTTCGAGGCCCTCTTTCGACACGCAGACGAGCTTCTTTCCCTCGAACTCCTTGAGTTGAGTGACAGCGTACTCGTCAATGGGGTCAACCAAGAGCAGAACTTCGAAGCCCTTCTTCTTGAGGACCTCGAGGAAGGGTGACTCCTTCACAGCGGCAAGGGATTCACCCGTGAGGTAGTAGATCGACTTTTGGATCTCGGGCATTCGAGTGATGTAGTCTACAGCCATGATTGAGTGCTGATTTCTGAAACATAGAGAAACAAACACGCACCTTTGAGCGAGGTCTGCTCCTCAATAGCCTTGGTGGAGTAGAAGCGCAAGAACTCTGCGAGCTTGCTACGATTTTGAGCATCCTCGTGGATACCGAGTTTCAGGTTCTTGCCAAAGGCTTCATAGAACTTGTTAAAGTTGTCCTTGTCCTCCGCAATCTCGCTGAAAAGGTCCAAACATTTCCTGACGATGTTCTTACGGATGACCTTGAGGATCTTGTTCTGCTGAAGGGTCTCGCGAGAAATGTTGAGCGGAAGATCTTCAGAGTCAACGATACCCTTGACAAAATTGAGGTATTCGGGGATGAGGTCATCACAGTCGTCCATGATGAAGACGCGGCGGACGTAGAGTTTGATGTTGTTGCGCTTCTTCTTGGACTCAAAAAGATCGAAAGGAGCACTGCAAAGGAGATGAATTGCAAACGTGCACCGCAAGCTAATCTCTTACCGCTTGGGAACGAAGAGAATGGCCTTGAACTCGAGTTGACCTTCAACAGAGAAATGCTTGACAGCGAGGTGGTCCTCCCAGTCGTTCGTAAGCGACTTGTAGAAAGAAGCGTATTCCTCAGTGGTGATATCCTGAGGATTGCGCGTCCAGATGGGCTTCGTCTTGTTGAGCTCCTCGTTGACAACTTCCTTCTCCTTGATCTTCTTCGTCTTCTTGTCCTTGGGCTTGTCTTCCTCGTCCTCAACCTCCTCGATCTTGGACTCTTCCTTCTCCTCTTTCGCTTCCTCCTCTTCATCTTCTACTTCCTGTAGAAGGCATTCAGAATCAAACAGAGGGAAGTACAAACAAAACGAACCTTCTCGACCTCCTTGGTCACAGCGAGCTGGATGGGGTATGATATGAACTCGGAGTGCTTCTTGACAATGTCCTTGATCTTTTTCTCCTCGAGGTACTCGCTCTGGTCCTCCTTCAGGTAGAGACGGAGCTCAGTACCACGGCCGAGAGGAGGGTTAATGGTATCAGGGGTGATGGTGAAGGTACCACCAGCAGCGGACTCCCAGATGTATTGTTCGTCGTCGTTGTGTTTGGAGATGACCTGGACGCGCTCTGCAACGAGGTATGCAGAATAGAAACCGACACCGAATTGACCAATCATGGAAATATCAGCACCGGAGCTCAGTGCCTCCATGAACCCCTACGATCAAACAGTCAGAAGATGCGCAAGGATGGAAGGAAGTTAACCGACCTTCGTACCGGACTTGGCGATGGTACCCAAGTTGTTGACGAGATCAGCCTTGGTCATCCCGATACCGGTGTCGCGGATGGAGAGAACCTTGTTCTCCTTGTCAGGGGTGATGCGGATGTAGAGTTCCTTGCCAGAGTCAAGAGCAGAGGGATCGGTCAAGGATGAATAGCGGATTTTGTCGAGGGCATCGGAACCGTTGGAAATCAACTCTCGGAGGAAAATTTCCTTGTTGGAGTAGAACGTGTCTGGTGATCGAATTAGCCAACGCCGACGATTGATCGTCAGAAATGATACTTACTGATGATCAAGTCGAGGAGTTGGCTGATTTCGGCCTGGAAACCAAAGCTCTCAGATGCCATTTTTTGAGCTGGATAAGGGGTTAGGTGCGCATGAGGAAAAACGAATGGGATATGCAGCTTACCGTTCAGGAAGATGAGTGGATGATGGAGAGTTGTGAGGGAAAGAGAGCAGCGAAGGGACGCGTCTGGTCGCTCGTCTTTAAGTGATTTTTTCTGTTCGTTCGAGAAGATTCGACAACCGCCGCCCGCGACCAGTTCTGCGGCTTGGACAAAGGCGAGCCCTTTCTGGAACATTCCATCACACTTGCCTATTCGGGACGACTAATTTACTGTAGTACTACTGTACCGTAGTACCCATCCGTTGTCGTGGCTCGTAGATCAGTCCACGCTGCCCACTTAACTGAGCCTTCAATCCTTCCAGCGCTGCCCGCATCTCATCCATCTCGTCCTTCAACTCCGCGTTGTCTTCCCGTAGCCTTGCATTCGCAGCCGCGAGTTCTGATTTTTCTCGGACGATCGCAGCAATCTCTGCTTCTGGTATACGACGTGAGGCCTCACACCTTTTCTGCACCAGCGCAAGCCTAGCTTCTAAAGCCTGGTTTTGACGACGGTACGCCCTGTATACAGTCGTGAGCGGGACTAGGCCAAAGCCAAGGTGCGAGAATCCCACCGTGCTTCGTCCTCCAATTTGTCACGTGCCTTGTCGTGACTCTCCAGAAGCATCTCCATCTGCTTGTATTTGCTCTTGATAAGTTCGATTTCTTCGCCTCTGGCATTGAACTTTTGGAAGTCTGCGTCCCTACTGTATGTTAATACCTCTCCTACCGTCACTAAACGCGAGTTACCCTACCAAAGTTTCTGCATGCAAACGTGTTGCTCAATTTGTCGTTCGTAATCATGGAGTCGGTCGATTTTGTGCTGATTCTCCTTCTGCTGAGTCTGCAGTTCAAATACCGCCTTTGCTGCGTCCGCCAATAAATTTCCTTGAGCCACGAAGAGCGCCTATTCGGCTGTCAACGAATAACCCCTCTCCAAGCTGAAATGAGTCCTCACCCTCGCCTCCTTCTCCGCGGTACGCAATGCTGCCGCTTCCAAGACCCATGCCTTCTTCTCCTCTCGGTATTCTCGGAGCTTCTTCTGTAGTTCTGTGTTCCAATCCGCATATTTGTTCTTCGCGGAAGAAGACTGTTCTTTATGTTCTCTCAGCTCTTGCTCAAGGCTTTGGACTTGGGCCTTGTATTGGCGCAGCTTGTTATGCTGTACAAGATCAATACTGTATCCAGCAGGCAAGCCATGAACTCTTACAAGTGCTTGTCGGTCAGCCTCTGCGTTCTTCGAGAGGACATGATCTTGGTAAAGTCTCCCAATGTGACGCACGTTTTCTCTCGAATGCCAAAGCTCGAAGTTGAGTTCGCTCCTTAGCGAAAGTACCTCACGCTGCAAGCTCGAAATCGCTTCTGCCACATGCGATGGCAGTTGCGCACCTTCATCTCCCGCTGACTCGGGTGGTAGTTTAATACTTGCTTGCGATGGCGAGCTATTATCAAGTGGGAACGACGGTGCTGACCGTGGTATGCCCGGGAACTCGATATCGACCTCAAGATTCGACTTCAAAGCAAAAGATGTGGTAATCATGTCCTGGAGCGATACACGGGTTTTCACAGGTGGAAGGCCAATGTAACCTGGATGTGGTGTTGGCACACCCGAAATGTCTTCTGGGGTCTTGACAATGGAGGGGAGAACCACTGTCTGCAAGTCAGGAGTCGTATCGGTCCTTTCAATGGAAGACCCAAGAGCGATATTGCGGATGTTGAGCATGACGCATTCGCTGGCTATCTGAGAAATGCTAGAGTTGGCCCATGGATCAGCTTCGGTAAGTTCCTTGAACCAGTCCCTCCATATGAGACGCGGATTGACCACACGGCTGCGAAGAAGGGGCTAAAACGTGTGGATAAGTGCCGCGCGAACGGCAAATGAAAGGACGAAGAAACAACGGTGTGCATACCTCTGATTTACTCCGTATGTTATCTTCATCGAGCGCGTCTTCCCAGCTCACAATATACGGGCTGTCGTAATCCCTGTCCCGCAGGTATGCAGCAGGACCACGAACAAAGCGGAGAAGGTTGCATGGAAATAGATAATAAAGAGACGAGAAGTACGCGTCCGACGGAGGGGCAGAGGACGTATTGCGTCTGAGCTCCAATCTCTCCCAGCCGAGCTCGGGGCGTAGCTCAAGTCCAGCGAGTCCTCCATACTCCTCTGCTTGTTTCCCAGCGCCAAATTGCCCGTCATCATCGTCCGCCAAGACAGTGGACGGTAGCGCCGAGCTAGAGAGCTCCTCCCAGCATATGACCCTCGCTAGGATCACGAATAACCGGGGGAGAAAGATCTTGAGTTCCTCGCATACTTTGACTGCGAATGTTGGTAGTAGCTTGACGAGCACGGTGAGACCAATCGTGCATATAGTCGAAGAGTTATCCAGCAGAAGCGAGTTTAAGAGGCTGTTCATGAGTGGGTGTCTCGCCAAGTCTGCTGCATGCAACTGGAATTCGGGATCTGAGGTGAAAGAGTCAAGCAGGATTAAAAGTTGGAGACGAGACGAAGGGGTCGCAAAGGCAGCTTCGACTTGCGTCATGAAAGGCTAGATAGTAGTGAACAACTCGAATGTAAATTCCATCACAAGCGCGTACCACAGGGCAATTTAAACCAAACTTTATGAGTGCATCCTCGAGATTGCACTTCCACAAATACCTCTTATCACGCTGCTTCTGATCAAGCTTTGCCCATTCCAAGATATCATCCCCGGAACCTTCGTTGTAGGCGTCCAAAAGGTGATCCATCAACCGCCTGCGGAATTCATGCACTTTCTCTGGGTGCCTTCGATCCTCATTCTGGGCAGCGAAGATGATGAGTTCTTTTGCATGCGTCACAGAGGTGGTTGGTAGTCTTGGTTCTCTGAGAGCGGGACGTAGCACAAGATCAAACCAGGTTGAAATGATGGAGGTCGATGACAGAAGGGGGCGGAGGTGGTGGAGGACACCGAGAAAGACTTCTGTGTGCCCAAGCGAAGTATGGTCCACGATATCATTGTAAACGATCTGGAGCTCTTCTTCCACTCGGAAAAGCTGGACTTCGGGTTCTTCTGAGGACACGCATGCGACAACAAACTCGTCGACAGCGCTGAGCACCTGTTCACGAGAAAATTTGTCCGCTGGGTCTTCGAGCGCAAGTCGCAATTGACTCGAAAGCGCAGTGATGGACATGAGCATGACAGACCAAGATTGACACGCTATATCCGACCCCTAGCTAGAACACCGGAGCTAATGCAAGTACAGCTCCACTCTTACTACAAAACTCAAAAGATTGTCCTTCTTGGGCTCAGGGCCAATCCCAGTGTCTTGATCCGCCATTTTGTACTTGTCCACGCGGTGCTCCTTCCATTCAGTAGAGATGCCTAACCTGTGACCTCACTCTTGGACGACCTGATCACTCGACGTGACATTCGTCATGAGCTGGGGGAGACCAAGAGGTATGTTTGGATATTTATCAATGGCCCAAATGTGCGTGGTCTTCATAAGTCTTCTGAAGGTCATGTGCCGAGCACATCATTCAATACGTCTAGGATCTGTGAGTTGTGCCTCACTCGTGTCATTCAGGGGTACCTACTGGGTATGAATTCGATCATCTAGAAAGTCAGCGTGGTCGGAAAGCCAGTGGGACCAACCTCGAGATAGCAAACCACTTCCAACCTTATACTTGTGAGAGCGCCAGTACTTTTTCTCTTCTTCAGAAAGCGATTTGAATATCAGTATCCTGCATATAAGGAGAGCGAAAACCTTGCCTTCTCGCCAACGATATAGACATATTCAATGCCAATCAATCTACTAGTAGCGTCCTTGGCCTCCGTGTCCACTGCATGAGTGCATGAGCAGATTCAACACACAGTAAAGCGTGTTGAAGCTACCTGTTAGAAGTCGGTTCTTGTGTGGCTGCAAAACTCGAAGCGGTGAGCATGGCGAGCGTGATGTCAACTAAATTACTGTAGACGAGGGGGATGCCACGGCATCATACGACATACGCGTGGAAATGGAAGCCACAAAGATGCTGGTAAATGTTGTCGATCAGGGCCAACGACGCAATGAACCTGCCAGCAACATCGTACGCGGACGGCGAGCCTTCGTGACTCGTTTAGTTTCTGGGTCCATGGTGAAAGGAAGAAGAGGATAGCAAACCACAGACAGGGAAGATAGAACAGACATGGTGGTGTTAGAATTACCCTCCTATCGAGAGGGGCTCCAAACACGATTGGATCGGTAGTAATATTTAACTCAGAACGGTGGGTCCAGTAGTGCCACTACTTGGTAGTCTGTGTGGCAAAACGTCGAATACTAGCAATTTGAAGCCAGTGAAGAGTATGCTATAAGGAATGGATTACATGTAAGCGCCCTTTCGGCAACTCCCGATCGTGCTATTCGAACTTGGTGCTCGCCGTCGTGCACAACGAGCAACGACCCTTGTCTCCGCCGAATCTCGCCAGAAAAAAAGGTAAATTGTTGTCATCTCCCACTGCTGTTCACATTCCAGCGAGCCCGTGTCGTTTTTGCGGCCTCTCCATGATGGTTTTACGATTGCGTCTTGGATGTCGACACCTCGCTAACGCACATCCCAGATGTCCGCTACCATTGAGGAAGTTCAGTCCGACCACTCTGACCACGAGCACGAGGAAGATCCGACCTCTCAGGCTGCCCTCGAAAAAATTCAGTCCCGCTCAGAGCGGAAAGCCCGCAAGGCTCTCCTCGGCCTTGGCCTGAAAAAAGTTCCAAACATCACGCGTGTTACCCTCCGCAGACCAAAGAACGTCCTCTTCGTCCTCTCCTCGCCTGACGTGTACAAGTCATCTAACAGCGACTGCTATATTGTCTTCGGTGAAGCAAAGGTGCTTTAACCTGCCCTAGATAGCAACCACCCGACGACTAACACATCGTAGATCGAGGATATGAACGCACAAGCTCAGTTGTCTACGGCACAGCAACTTGGTTCTGGTGGTGGTGCACCCATTGGCCTCACCAACTTGGAGTCCTCGGGCACCGCTGCGGAGTGTGATGAGGAAGACGATATCCCTGAGCTCGAGGCACCGGCGGAAGATGACGCAGTGGATGAGAGTGGTGTTGATTCCAAAGACATAGAGCTCGTAATGGCTCAGGTAAACTGCTCGCGAGCAAAGGCAGTACGGGCACTGAAGGAGAGCGGAGGCGATCTGATCAATGCTAGTGGGTCCATTTTCCGCATGTCGGTGTCGGCATATCTGACCGTGCATTGCAGTCATGGCCGCAAGCGAGTGATCTTGTTCTCTATACTCTCTGTATCATTCGCAATCCACACTTGCTTCAGGTTGACTTTTGTGGGGTTGACTACCTTCACGAGTAAGCTCAAGCCTGCAATTGGGGGACCGATATTATGCTTCCCAACACCTAAGTTCCACATAGTAATTTGATCGCTCCCAGTCATGCTGTATTATCTCAATACCTCGTCGCCCTTTCTCTGGCGGCCCAACAACCAGGCCCATTCCCCGCGCGGCTTCGCAGGTAAGCCCCGTGAGCTCTCCTCTCGCGAACATGTGATAATATCGGTGATATACGGGAGCCACGGCGATTGCTCCAGAGTCTCCTGGCGGATTCTTCACGGGCTGTTTTGTGGCTGGGTTTAGTGCAGTGCCTTGTTGAGACATCACCCAAGGCACGAAGACATCTTTTCCCGAGGGTGAAGCAGTGTTGTCGTCTGTTGGTATGACCCGCTTCGACAATTCATCTTGCTCTATGGCCCAGACGTAGATCAAGATGCGGCCGTGTGCAGGCGAGACGCACTGAAGAAGTCGCTGTAGAGCATGCAATCAGTACATGCAAGATGTGTATTAGCCGACACACCTGCACAGCTAGCCTGCGCCTCTCGTACGAGGCCAGGTGATGAATTGTAGCTATCGAGATAGCGTAGTCCTGCCGTTGCCTCAGCGGGATGCTCGCAGTGCCTGAACTATCACTCACAAATGCTCCAGCTCTCCAGCCATTGTCTAACACGTCTCCCCAGACAACTTCACGAGCGACTGGCGCAGTGGGTTCGCCTCCTGCGTTTCTGGCGATCAGTAAAAGACTCCTGCTGCGATCAAGGCCAACTGTCAAGACACTTCCAGGACGATCAGCGGGCAGGGGCAGATATTTTCCATTGCCTGTCCCAGAGTCAAGGCCGATCCATCCTGAAGGCAAATCGGAAATAAACTTTGCAATGATGGGCCACGGCTGAGCAGACAGATTTAATGGGTATCATCCTCCCTACGGGCATACAGGATCAATACCCCACCTTGTACCGGGTGGATGAGAAATGAGTAGCTATCTGATCGTAAACGGCATGGACGTGCTGATCTTCGTATGCTTGGAAGTCACCAGCAACAGAGACTGGCGTTACGCTCTTCATTGACAACGGAGATCGTGCTGATCACAAATCGAGGCATGAAAGCGTGTATGAAGTCAGTCACATGTCAGACTCGGAGAACCCCATCATCTCGTCCACCAATCTACGAAATTTGCTCCCATCATATGCAGGAAATGGCACTAATGCGTTCGGATCGAAGGAACTGATGGTCGTCGGAAGCTCGCTATACCCACAGATAAGGACGGTATGTAACCCTATACACGGAGGACTCACTCCACGCATGTGGCTCTGAGGTGGCCAAGATTATCCAGTTGCAAGGCAAGCTCCTCTTGGTGGTTGTCCATCAAGGTCGGGTTCGGGACTACGATCAGAGGTTTCCCAGACCTCAACACGTCGAGAACAGTGCCTGACCCTTAATCAACGTCAGGCTGTGATACGAGTACTCATTTAGATGTCCTTACCTCCGTGGCTGATGACCAGGTCTGCGCGTTCAATCTCGTTCTGGATGGACGGTTTGAACTTCCAGGTCTCGATATCCACCTCCGCCTTTCTGATCGTTAGCGAGTCTCGAGTGGACGCGCCGCAGTCCAGGTCGAGATCAGAGTTCCCTCGTTGTAGCACTACCCGCACGAATCCTTTTGCGTGTAACGCCGTGAGCACTGGCCCGGAGATCGTAGCTTGTACGAGTGCATCAAACTTGGTGGAACCAACTGTGACGAAGACGAGCATCCCTGTCGGTCTTGGTCTTGGTTGTCGCGACAGTCATGGTAACTTGGATAAGACATCCCATAAGGAACTCCGAGTCGAAGACGCACAATATGACTCGATCGATACATTTCCGTACACGACTCATCAACCAGTTAGAGTCCTAGCTTTCCGCCCACAGCAGATCATCATGGGATACACTCTCTGCGTGCTAGGTATTTCTTCCGGCGAGAATTCCGCTGACATTGACCACATATTTTCCAGGATGTGGGACGATGGGTGTCGCCATCATATCTGGCATCGTCGCCAGTCTCCAATCCAGGGACAACGTCCATGTCTTCCCTAAGTGGGAGTCCCATACACCTGGCACATCTACCCCAACCGCGGATTCCCCCGATCCCTCGCTGCCTTCATTTTTCATTGCGACCGTCACGAGGGAGGAGAGTGCAAAAAAACTCCAGCATACGTTCGGCCTCCTCGGGGGGCTCGGCGCATCTGTCCAAGTCCTTGTTGGTGCAAACCTTGCGGCTGTTCAGAAATCTGACGTCGTCATCCTATGGTGCGCTATTCATGCCCTTCGCCACGACCTCGACTGAGGTATCCCTGGATAGTTGCAAACCCCATCAAGCACAAAGCATCCTTGGCCAGAATGGAATGAAGGAAGGTCTCGATGGAAAGCTGCTCATCAGTATCCTTGCAGGTGTTACCATCTCCCAGCTGACTGCATGGGTTTCTCCGACCACAAAAGTTGTCAGGGCCATGCCCAATACACCCTGTCGGGTTCGCGCTTCCCTGCTCACCATCCTATTGACCTAGCGAACCCCCTCAGATTCGAGAGGGCATGACAGTCGTCAGCCCCCTCCCCACCGTCTCTAATAGCGAAGAAACGGAACTTGATCGTTCCATCATCCTCAAAATATTCTCATCCATCGGTCGCTGTCGGTTTCTCGAGGAAAAACATTTCGATGCTTGTACGGCTCTCTCTGGGTCGGGTCCTGCCTTTGCGTGTATTTTCCTCGAGGCTATGGCAGATGGCGGTGTCATGATGGGCTTGCCACGCGCCGAAGCGCTGGAATTAGCTGCTCAGAGTGAGTTACTGCTTGCGGTTGGTTACCAGGCAAGAGAAAACCTTTACATGCTCGGTAGCTTTTCAAGGGGCGGCACGCATGGCTCTCCAACCTGGTGCCCATCCCGCGCAGATCAAAGATTCCGTGACAAGTAAGCTCTCGCCTTCAGCCGGGTCAGCGCTGAGGCTCATATTTCTTGTAGCCCCGGGAGGGTGCACCATTGCAGGGCTTTTAGCAATGGAAGATGGCAAAGTTCGGTCTACGATTGCTCGAGCAATTCAAATTGCAACGGAGCGCGCCAGCGAACTCGGCCAGCCAACAAAAAAATAGCGGCTACGCTTGCTCTTTATGATCTCAATCAATCAGATGCAAAAATATACTTTGATTACCAAAAGACTACAATATGTATCCCATCTTGCTTTCGAACCTACGTGGCACATATTGCAAGGTCCGACATATGTCGTGGGTAGCGACAACGATACAGCATCGCCAGTTCTCTTGCTCCCATAAAATGAGGGCGGTCGTGTGGGTTATACAACGCCGCCCAGAGTGTTGGAGAGCGACAGATAGTGAACAAACATGATAGAAGGGCAAACAGTATATTTGGATGCATCGGGGTAGTGCCGCGATCTACACACGAAGCTTGAGCTGTGAAGGATAGAAGGTAGGCCGATGCGATCTTACCTACTGTACAAAAGAACGGATAAAGAAAGTATTCACAAAGACATGTCTCCTGCCTGTGAACCTCACTGCTTTGGAGCCCAATGGCTATCCGACAACGGCAAGCAAGCGGGGCAAAAATAATAACAGGAATAGTTAAGTCTTGATATTGCTCAGAAGAATGAGCGCCACTCCGTGAGGGATGCGGAGAGACGCTAAAGTGAAAGAGCGTTTTCTTACGGTCACACAGCGAACAGAAGGCAATAATGAGATTGAAGAGAGTGATATACAATGGCAACCTGGGAATGCGTCAATATTCGACCCAACACGAATATGGAAGAGGCTTACACAACAACGGATCACCGATCTGCAGAGATGGTGTAAAGTGTATAAGCGAACGATGAACACAGAATAGCTTGATGGTACGCACAAAATTCGTGAGTATCGTCTGCTCGTTTGACCGTTTGCTGGTTGAAGAAAAGAAAGGTGAGAAATTAGCTGTCGTGTCTAATGACCAAACAATGGACAAACAACACACTTTCCACGCCTCTTCGAAGTCGACTGGGAGGATAACATAACGGTTCTTGCGCACAGCTGCATAAAAGTTCGGGCTGAGACATTCGTAGACGAGTAGGACATGCATACCTTGTAGACCAGCGGCTTGGACAATGGCAGTAATCTCTGCCGACGATAACCGATCAGGTCTTGACACGTCTAAAATGCTATCTATCAGCTCATAGAAGGATCATCGAGTTCAGTGAGGACTGACAATCTTCGAGGTCGACATCAGGTCCAAGATTCATCTTGCTGGTGACAGTTTGGAAAATCAGCCGTTTCTCACGCCGTGATGGGAGTGGGAACTCGATCTTTCGGTCAAGACGGCCAGGGCGGAGTAAGGCGGGATCAAGAGTATCCGCGCGATTTGTGGCCATGATAACCTTCAGGGCACGAAGAGTCGGCGTGACAAATCAAGGACGTTAAAAGCAAATGACATACCTTGACGTTGCTGCCTTGGTCAAAGCCGTCCATTTGGTTTAGTAGCTCAAGCAGAATACGCTGGACCTCTCGGTCCGCACCAGTTTGCGCATCAAACCGTTTGGTGGCAATAGCATCAATCTCATCAATGAAAATGATAGCTGGCGCATTTTCACGCGCAAGTCGGAAGACGTCGCGGACCATACGAGGACCCTCGCCGAGGTACTTTTGTACGAATTCACTGCCAACTACGCGAATGAATGAAGCAGTAGTGTGATGGGCGACGGCCTTTACAAGCATGGTCTTTCCGGTACCTGTCATAAGAATAAGCAGGAAGCAATAATCGGCATATGCACAACATTCACCTGGTGGGCCATACAACAACACACCCCGAGGGGGGTCAATACCAATCTTCTTGTAGAGGTCGAAGTGAGTGAGAGGCAGTTCAACCGCTTCTCTAATCTCTTGCTTCTGCGAGTCCATTCCACCAACGTCAGAATACATGACATCCGGTTTCTCCTCTTTTGTAAGCATAGCAATAGACGAATCCGCTTCTGGTGGTAAGATGTCAACTAGGGCATTGGAGTGACGATGGAGAGCGACAGAAGACGAAGGTTTCAACAATTCCCTGTCCAGTGTTGACAAAATCCTCACGACATAATTTGAGCCGGTTGTTGAGCCCACGATGCCGGTCTGCTGGTCGATAGCCTCTAGGAATTGGCCAATGACAAGTGGTACAGACTTGATGCGCTTGACTTCTTCCTGCGCGCGAATAAGTTCACGCTTGAGGTTAGCCTGTTCGTCCTTTATATAGCTTTCCTGGATGTCAAGGAGCTCGAGGTGACGAGAGAGCTTCTTGTACTTGGTGTAGAGGTCTTCTTCCTGGAGCTCTTTGTAAAGGGCAGATTTTTCGGTCACGACGGACTCAAAAGTCGGTTCCTAGACGAAGCTCTGTACTCTGGGAGAGAGAGAAGGATCTTGATAGGACTCACTTCCTTTTGGATTTCTTTTCCAATGTCCTCCATGGTGGTGATCCTGCTAAGAGTTATACGCGCGTATGACGCGTTCATCTGGGTGATGGGAAAAACCTGCCATTCTGGATTGCCAGCCATTCAGACTGAAGCTTGGGCGGGCGAAGTGCCCAACAGAGAAAACGGCCATGGCGCACGTCGTCTCATCCCTCGATCAGCCCTCAAACTACAAGGACTCACAAACTAGACTGGAGAGGGCCAAGCAACATGAACTTCTCTCCAAGTCGACGACCCTATACGTGCGTGCAATATGCTCGAGTTTACCTGCGATGCACTCACACACGTCTTTCAGATCGGTAATTTGAGTTTTTACACGACAGAAGAACAGATATATGAGCTATTCAGTAAGTGTGCCAGTCCGGAAGATGGCGGCGGTATCAAGCGCATCATCATGGGGCTCGACCGAAATACCCGGTACGGCTCTACTCCACCCATTCGCCTTTCATCTGTTCATGCTTTGCCATTCATAAAGAACCCCTTGTGGATTCTGCTTTGTAGAGTATTACACACATGCTGAAGCTCTCACGAGTATGAAGTATGTCAGCGGCACAAAACTCGATGAGCGTATAATCCGTTGCGACCTCGATCTGGGTTACAAGGAGGGACGTCAGTTCGGCCGGGGAAAGAGTGGTGGTCAGGTTCGAGATGAGCACAGGCAAGATTATGACCCGGGCCGCGGAGGTTGGGGCGCACAGGCGCAGATGGACAGAAGAAGAGAGGTCGAAGAACGCTACATGGACGCACAAGATGGTCCAGGCGCCGTTGCTAGTGGTGGTGGAGAGTGGAAAGAGACTGAAGTCAAGCCAACCCTCAAGCGTGCTCGTTCCCCGGAAGATGAAGTGGACAACGCGAGATTAGTCCGTGGATCGTTTTCGTCTCTTCCCGCACTGACTGGTCATTTTAGGCCCACCGTGCACGAATCGAAGATCCCGAGGCTGAGAGAATGTAAAAAGGTATTCTATGCTCTAGCTTATGCGATGTACTGTCCAGCATGGACTTATTAGAAGCCATATTGACTATGCATAATATTGACACTCAGGGCCAGCCTGTGATGCAGTTATCGAACTACACAAGCTCGCACAAGGAATTTTGTCCCAAACGTGTCAGGCCGGAAGAGTGTCTGATGAATGCAGCGAGCTAAATGATACGAATCTGATATGGACGAAGTTCGAATCAGGTATCTCGAGTAAAGAGAGAACTCCTCTGCTTGTCTTCTGGACACTGAATATCATCCTAAAGATCAAGACGGGTAGAATTACTCACAGGTTAACTTTGTAGATCTCAAGTTTGTCACCAAATGTACTAATTTTGCTGTGTTCAAGAAAGTCGTTCACGCAGTCCACTGAGGCTTTCGGGGGAAAGCCCCATGCGCAAACTTGCCTGCCATTACTCATGGCACCAGAGGAAGTGAGCGCGGGCAAGGACCCTCGTTCGAGAGCTGCCTTGCGTCCCTTGACACCTCTCAGGTTCTCGATGGTCGGAGGCTCGAGACACGGGATGGCTGTGACAGGATGCCCTCCTATGGTCACATTTCCGAGCTTAGCAATGTTCATCCGCAGAAAGTCTGGATGGGAGAGCGTAATGTAGGCGCGGCGTGTTGGTAAGAAACGGAAGAGCTGTAATTGAACTGGGCTGGCGTAAGAACGTGCATAGCAGGACCGGGACTCTCACCATCCTCGACACCAACGAGTCGCTCGCGTCTTAGAGCCCTCTCGATGTCGGCGGGGAGGGTTGTCCGGGATAGGTTCTCTAGTCGGATGTGTCGTCTGGTCTCGGCTGCCATGGACATTCTTCGTTGTTCTACATGACAGATAAAATGGCTTACTACTGAGCGTTTCCCCAGCTGGTCTAGCTGCTCGACATGCTGCGCTCGCCGCGAACATGGTTAAAGCAGAGTCGTGTAGTCATGTGACCGCACTCTATCATTGCCTCCTACCACGATGTCCTCGAAGGCTGACCACCGAAGACGGGAAAGGAGCTGGGAGCGAGAAGACAGGGACAGGGACCGCGACGGAGACAAGGACAAGGGCCGTTACTCAAGAAGCGCAAGGACAGGGGGACATCGTGATACTGGACGCAGGCGGGACAGTCGTTCACGTAGCCCCCGGAGAGGTGTGTTAACTCTGGATCGACTGTCCTGAGTCAAACCTGGCTCATTGTTGGGTAGACAGGCGCGATCACGACAGAGATAGAGACTACAAGGGTTCACGGAGGGATGACAGACGTGATTACGACCGGGATCGTGATGACCGCAGACCCGATAGAAGGGAGGATAGAAAGAGCGAAAGAAAATACGAGAGAGTGGATGAAAGACATGACCATTACACTCCAGAACGAATTGCCCCCAGGGATAAGGATATTCGTCCCAAGGAACCTTTGCGGCACGGTGAACCTAAACGGCCACAAGAGGCTCGTTCTGATGTCCAGTTCGCGGTTCGGGGGCAGTCTCCGAAAAGTGAGTTATTTCTTGTTCGTCCAGTGATGGACACTCAATTTGGGGTGCCAGACGATGTTCCTGCGCCAACTTCCTCCAAGTCGATTTTGGATCCTGATACCCCGATAGAGGATGGCGAGGAGATGGATGCCACCACTGCTGAAGACGAGCCCATGATGGCCATGATGGGTCTCACAGGCTTTGGTTCCACTAAAGTATAAACATTTCTTTTTACTCCCTCTCATCTGCCGATAATTGCACACATAGGGCAAGCACGTCGAGGGAAATCAAGAAGGTACGGTCAACGTCAAGAAAATGCGAACCTGGCGACAATACATGAATCGGTGCGGTTCGCATTCCAATGTCAGCCCGCTGTATCTGACTTACTTTCATGGCAGGCGTGGTGGATTCAACAGGTACTCGCACTTGCTAACATTCTATCTTTTGCAAGCTCATACCGTTGGTACAGGCCACTGGACAAGATCAAGTAGTCTTTTACTGCAGTCATGGTCCAAGAAGATAAGTCATGCCCTTTTTCTCTAAGTCCGAATTTTATCTTGGGGTGCACAATAGTATCTCACTTGCTCGTGCGATCCTAGTAGCCTATTATAATAGCTACCTTAGTGCTGCCAATTGTCATTTCAGGTTGAACCAGTTGAGTGATTTGAAACAAAACATCTATCTGGAACACTCGTGTCAACAGCTGGCGTACTGATGCCAATACATTGTCCGTATGGACGGAAGACAAACTCGTAACACAGACAAGACAGAACTACAGAAAGAATGAAAAGCAAGAACTGTGTTGATGATGAGGGGGAGCGAGACCATGCTATCCCGCCGGGTTCTCCAATGCCATACTTAGAACCCATGCAACTTGATAGTGTTCCTAGGAATGCCCTCTTCGACGAGGAAGTTCGCAATCTTGACCCTCTGGTCACCTTGAAGCTGAATGACTTGACCCATCTCCGCATCGTCAACGAGGTTGCCGTTGCAAGCAAACTCCTGCAACAATTTGGTCAGCCGACACTCATAGACTGAAGTGGTCAGGAAACCTTTTTGAAGGCTTTGAGGAGTTTTTTGGGATCGTACTCTGTGAAAGGTTGAGAAACTGCGTCGCCATGAACACAACAACCAGCTCACCTTTGGGGAGACCTTGCAACGTGGTCAAAGTCTTTCTTCCGTTCCTCTGCTGAATGCGGATGTGAAGGTAATCTTGTGTGGAACCCACGTCCTGGTTGCTCCCGAGAGGATCGCCCTCATCAGCAAAAGGATCTAGAGCGCCGTCGCCGTGAGACAGCATGTTGGGGGTGACGAATTGTTGATAGACTCACCGAAAGAGTTCAGGTTCTGCACGTTCATGCGATGATGAAGAATAGATAGATCTGGAGAGGATGTAGTGATGGAAGGCACGATGAGGGTGACTCTGACTGCGACCCGACGAATTTAATGTCATGCGTGATTAGTAAGCCATGTAACTCAGGCAAACTCGCACCATCATGGCAGTCACAGAAGGAAGGAAGAAGAAACCACCATCGTTCCATTATTTACCAAAGACTCGCGGTGAGTATGTCTACGAGTGCTCGACGACGACGTTAACTTCATCCTAGCACACCGACTCAAGAAATCCTGGGTCGATGATCACAAGATACGAAGCAAATGGAAGGCGCAGAAGAGAAGGGAAGGTCTGACAAACCAGCCTAGTAAACCGGTCGAGGGTGCCTCCAACCATGTCCACGACGAAACCAACGCCGATTCGGAGTCGGGGACACTTCTAAATCATCCGGACAAGTCACCCGTACCTACGCCATCCCATGATAGACAGTCCTTGCGCGATCTCAGGAGAATTGCTTATGCCCCCAAGCCCCTCCCCAATCCAAAAGTTGGACACTCTCATAACAATCGTGGTGGGAAAGCCACAGTGGGACGTCAACCAAACATGAAGCTACGCATGAACGCCTTACTTGAGAAGATTAAGCGCGACTCCTCGTAGCGACCACACTATGTGCGTGTTTCCCTTGCCGAAATGTATATCTTGACATATCAGTGATTTTGTTCGTTTGTGCAAAGGACTTCCCGAGACTCAATACCTCATACTCTATTCTCTTTATCTTCCGCCTGATCTATCATCATATTTTGCTCTTCATCCCCTCCGGACTGATCCCCGCTTCCTCTCACGAACCTGGTCTCCAGCGTGTCCAAGAATGGACGTGACCTGATGGTTGTCACGGAGGTGATTGCAGTTGGATGATCACTCATATGTCCCGGACTCGGATCGTCAAGCTCATCTACGAGCCCTATCGCTCGCTGTGATATCGGTTCGTCGAGAGACTCCACCCCACTGATTTCCATTGCCGCAAGTGTGAGTGGTGATGGTGGTGGGCTGTGTGATTTGGAACGTCTTGCATCATCGTGCAAGAACGGAATAGGCGAAAACATCGGAGTTGTGGGTGTGGATTGCGATGGACCAGCTGGGAATGTACCTATCGAGAACCCATTTTGGGGTAGCTCCACAGGGAATGCATCCCAAGTCGATGTGACAAGAAGCGACTTCTCCACTGCACGGAGGTATTTGCCGATGAACTTGTAGTGTTGCTTCGGATATACGCAAAGCTCGCACAGCCGTTGGATGGTGAACGGCGGGTTACTGGATCATTGTCGTCAGCGAACGATCAGAGCAACGCTGTCCAACGCACTCTTCGAATTCATGGAGTTGCCGAAGGATACGGTCCTTCATCTCGTTTGCTTCGTCTTGATTCATACGAGCTTTGGGTATTTCGTGAGGGTTCATTTCGTCGGGCTTGCGAGGAGGAAATGGAGGTAACCTCAAATTCCCTGAGCTGTCTACCGCTCCCGTGGCAGGCTTTGAAGGTTCCATATGCTGAGCCGCGTCGGTAAGGAATAACGCAATATTCTATTAGAAAGATGCCCAAACTAAACATTCTGGGAAGCAAGTATTTATTGTAACGCACTTGGCCTATCTTGTACTTGATCATCTCTCGGAGAAGTTGCCATTCTGTACTATCCGGTGGTCAGGTTGGACTGTCGGCGCATCATAGAGTGCTCACTTTGGTTCGAGAGTGTCAGTGGACGCAATATGTTGGAGGACCGACTGATACTCTGCTCGTGATCTGTGAGTCTGTCGCGTAGCAGGACATGTTGTGCTTACCTGGATGCCATTCAAAGCTTTCCGATAAGGCTGTGGAGGCCATGTTAGACCTGAAACGGACAAGTTGGCAGTACTTGTTGCGTGTCGTGCTTGGGTGGGGCGTCAAAGTAATGGATTACGTAACAAGGCTTGCAAAAAGGGGCTCTCGAGGTCTGCGAATCATAAACTTGCAACTGTTACACATCCTTTGTCCCGCATCCGTTTACCTGTGATGCACTGTCAATGTTCGTCGCAAAAAGAATGATTGTCTCGTACGGTATTGTCGCAGCACTTGTTTGTCTGCTACATAGCTACTTGTAAGACTGTGCGAAAGATCTGAGTTGGAATGCAATATTCGTGACGCGCGGTGCACAAACTCTTTTCAACGTTTTCTCGACGAGACCACCCCGAGCAGACGAGTTGACAATGTCGCCCATAGGCAACTTCTTAGGATCACTCAGCAATGTCACGACGAAGAGGACCGACAACAAGAGGACCCTCAAACTCCTCAAGTCTTATGCCCCAGATTGGTGCGTGAGCTGAATAGAGACATACCACGACGTTGATCTGTTTGTTAGGATTTTAACGATGCTTTTGGCGTAAGCCACTTGTTCCTCGGGGGCCATCCTCACGTTTGAGTTTGATGCAGAGCCGTGTTCTTTGGTCTGGACTCCGTCCATGGATTCCGAAGAGATTTTTCTGTCGATGATGAAACGTAGGTCGCCATCGGACATATGAGAACCTAGTAGTTTTATTAATCACTTCCCCCTAGAATTCGCTTCCCGTAAGCTTGGTCCGTAACCTCATCCATCTCGGCGCTGACATTCGACAATAGCTATGCTGTCCGGGAACGAGTGCCGGTGCGTATTTCTACATTGACGTCATTATTTTTGCTCAAAAACGTTTTGATTATGCTCAGGATATTGCCCTGTGCTTTATCGCTCTCGTGGCCCCTTTGCTCATTCAGCTTGCTGTCAACTTGATTACTGTCCGATCTTTCTGGGACTATCATAACAGCGCCCTCGGCCGTTCGTTATCTTCTTTTTTTTTGTTTACGGTGTCGTCTATTAATTAACGAATTCTTCCAGTGATTCTTGGTCTGGCAATCACAGGTGCCATCACACAATTCTCCAAGATTACCACTGGCCGTCCCCGTCCAGGTTTGGCTTGACCACTACCTGCTTTCTAGTGTCGATCATTGAGGTTGCGTATGATTTTTAGACCTCCTTTCTCGTTGTATCCCAACACCCGAATCTCAAGATCCAACCTATAAATTGTCAACCGATGCAATCTGTACACAGACGGACCAGTCGATAATGCTCGATGGGTGGCGTAGCTTCCCCAGCGGTCACTCGAGCCGTAGGTCTACCAAGCATGCATACCCTTATGAAGGCTGAGCACAATCTATGTAGTATCTTTTGCGGGTCTGGGATTCCTTTCTTTCTATCTCGCGGGCAAGATGCACCTATTCGACACTAGGGGCCATGCGGTAAGTGTGACAAAACCCCTGGCGAACACCTGTCCACTAAAACGATCTTCCAGCATAAAGCTTGGATATCCTTAACCCCACTGGCTGGTGCAACCCTTGTAGCTATTTCACGTACGATGGATTACAGACGTAAGCTTCTTTTGGGCTGCTGATCCCCATGATTAACGTCAGTGTATATTAGATCACTGGCATGACGTCGTCGCTGGTTCCATCTTAGGGTTTGTTGTTGCATACTTCGCATATCGACAATATTTCCCTTCACCCACCTCCTCCATTTCGCATCGTCCTTATTCTCCTCGTGTTCCACGCGACGAGCCTGTCCTCCCCACAACGGCGCAGGATGCTCAACGTTTCCGCGACAGTGACGATGGCGAACAGGTGGAACTTATGGTTGGTGGCGTACCCCAGCCAGACCCTGACTCCCCGAAGGATATCTGGAGAGAAGGCGAGAATCAGTTGGGCACTGCACCAGTTGCCTGAGCCATCGACGCGAGTCCATGCCCATAACGCATAGTTGGATATTCTCGTATAATACGCAATACTTAAGATACTTATTTCACGCGACTCGGGCTTGTAGGTACACCTTGGCAATGCATATTCTGGAACTTGTTTGATGCCATCTTAAGATATTGTTGGACAGTGGTGGTGACATTACTCTGCAGATCACACCAGTGTTACTTGTCAGCTTATGGTGTCAGGTTATGCGAATCATTGCGTCAATATGACTAATAATTTCGCGACCAAAACTCATTTGATTCCGAGTCATTACCTCACGTCTCCAAGTCGTAATCACTCTTCTACCCCAACACATCCTCTGCTTCATGTCCGATCGAGTGATCAACTTTGGTGCAGGGCCTTCGGCCCTGCCAGAGGAAGTCCTCACAGAAGCTTGCGATGGCCTGCTCAACTTCCAAAATACCGGTATTGGTATCGCAGAGATATCGCACCGTTCAGCAGACTTCGACAGATTCCTCCGGGAGGTTGAGGAAAACACGAGAGTTCTTCTCCAGCTCCCTCAGAACTACAAAGTTCTCTTTGCCCAGGGAGGCGGAACCGCCCAGTTTTCTGCGGTGGTATTAAACATGCTTGCAAGATATCGAAGTCGCACGGGCACGACTCAAAAGCCTGCCGCGATGGACTATATCGTCACCGGGTCCTGGAGTGATAGGGCGATGAAAGAAGCGAAGAGGCTTGGGGTAGGGGACATCAATATTGTTGTCAACACACAAGCCATTTCTGAGGACGGGAAGAAGACCTTTAACCATATCCCCGATCGTGCCAGCTACAAAGATAAATTCTCGCAGGACCCGGCTCTTATCTACTATTGTGCTAACGAGACTGTCGACGGCGTCGAATTCGACGATGATCTGGAAAGCTCCACTTCATTCCCATTCGACAGCCTCCCTGATACGGCCCCGCTCGTCGCAGATTATTCTTCCTCCTTTATGTCACGTCCTATCCCATGCATCGAAAAGCATGCAGTCATTTATGCTGGTGCACAAAAGAACATTGGACCTGCGGGGTTGACGATCATCATCGTCAGAGACGAATGGACGAACATTTTGGACAGCAGCATCCCACTGTGTTTATCATACAAGACTCTGGTGGACAGCCGCAGCTTGTATAATACCCCTCCAGTCCTATCGATATATATCACAGGCCTGGTGCTTCGGCGGATGTTGGAGGTGGGGGAACAGAACGGACGACCCGGGCCAAAAGCACTCGAGTATTATGGAGAATGCACTGCTAAAAAAGCCTCGAAAGTATATGCAGCCCTGAAGGAAGGGGAAGCCCGAGGAGTTTTCAAAGGCAAGGTGCTGGAGGGCTCTGGCAGCAAGATGAATGTCGTGTTTGACATAGTTGGCGGAGAGGATAGGCTGAAAGAGTTCGTGTCTGGCGCGGAGCAGAGAGGAATGAAAGGGGTCAAAGGTCATCGGCGAGTATTTCCCTCCTTTATACCGGTTCGTTGAGTGTTAACACATACTACAGGTCTGTTGGAGGCGCCCGCATTTCCCTATACAATGCAATAACGGAGGACCAAGTGGATAGGCTAATTCAGTATATGAATGAATTCGTATGAGATGCTGGTGTAGGGCAAAGATTCAATGGTGGAGAGCCTGATCAATGAATGTTTTCTCAACTCTTTTAGTTCGATAGTCCGCCATTCAACGATCGACATATGTTACTTTCATAGCCAATTTGACGTTAAGTCACTTTGCCGGAGTGGTTAACGGGATCGCCTGCTACCAGCACAGCGGTTGGGCTTTGCCCGCGAGTGTTCGAATCGCTCAGGTGACGATTTTTTTGCATTGCACTCGAGCCGCTGTAGTGTACGACGTGTAGACCAAGCCCAGAAATTTCTGAGACTTCCATACGGAGAGACTTCCATCCGAGTCCGAAAGTCTGCCGATCCATTTGCGCACGGGCAACTGTACACCGCACTCTCCAGAGTACGACGAAGAGAAGATACATTAGCATTATTTGCTGAATATAACAAAGAAAAACTGACTGCAAACGTAGTATATCAAAAATTATTACTTTATTCTACACTGTAGTTAATACTGCCCTTTCGTGCGGGATCACACGTCGGCACAAATGACTTGTATCTTATATTTTCTCTAGCTCCATCATGCACCCCATCCACTACCTCGCCATTGGTCCGGCATTCAGATTGCTCACTTCATATAAGCTTTCTCGAAAAGGGCATCATGTGCCCCATGGCTGAGTTGGTTACAGCGTCCGACTGTTACGCAAGCTACATCGGAAGGTCGTGAGTTCGAGCCTCACTGGGGCAGTACATTTTTTCTCAGGGGGCCCGTTTCATGGAGCATATATTTCGACCTTGTACAATTCCAAGTCGTCGTCATCCGGCTCCTTCAATTCCCTTCATACTTCTGGAACGTACTAGGTTCAAGTTGTTGTTACTCGCCAGAGTCTATTGTGAGAACTTGTCAAATGTATAATCCTAATTTGTAAAAAAAGAAACCTAAATCTTGCCTAAATCTCTCGATTAGATACAGTAGCAAAAATGACTGCCCCGGTGAGGCTCGAACTCACGACCTTCCGATGTCGGAGCATAACAGTCGGACGCTGTAACCAACTCAGCCACGGGGCACATATTTTCGCGTCCCTCCCCTCTCATACTAACCGTGAGCGTCTCGGTACTTTAATCCATACAGCAGCACACTTCATCGACGGTCTTCGATGTGTTATGAGTTGTTCTGTTTCAAAACATTCGGTCAACTACACTACCAGTGGCCTTTGGATTTTTTTGTTCTGGGCATCCCTGCCTCAACAACATCATCATCCCGATCCTTGTCATCTCGTCCACCTCCATCTCGCCTTCGCTTTTTCCCCCCATTTGATTTCGCCTCCTCTTTCAGCTCGTTCACAGCCAACCTACCAGCTTCATCTACACGCTCTTTTAGGAGCATCACCTCTTCCTTGCTGGTGGGAAATAATTCAAGCTTCTTCTCGATGACTTTTTCTATGCGTTGAAGTAGTTCGACGTCGTATTGTGTAACTATCGTGATTGATTTTCCAGCGCGTCCTGCTCGGGCTGTTCGTCCGACACGATGAATATAATCTTTTGAATGTGTAGGGATGTCAAAGTTGATCACCACGTCCACAGATGGTATGTCAAGACCACTATCTCCAATGGTCAGGTCGTTGAAGGATGTCATGTTACGGTGTACATACCGGCTGGCAACGTCAGTCGCTACTAGAACATTCCGGCCCCCTGTTTTAAATTTATTGAGTGCACCTAAGCGTTGACTCTGACTGAGTTGTCCATGAAGGGGAACGGCTGGGAACCCAAGAGTGCGAAGTATGATAGATAACCTGCAGGATGGATAGACATAAGCGGTATGTGAAAATTCGATGTTGTATACATACCTTTGAGCATCATGTACTGTCCTGGTGAAAACAATGCTTGAATTCGAAGCCAGCTCGTTTGCCAGATAGACTAAATAGACATCTTTCTGTATCAACGGAACAAAAAGATAATATTGTAGTAGAGTTGATACAGTTTGATACCTAGAGCCGTACATTAATTACGCGAGGAGGAGCAAGAATGATGTACTCGCTTTGATGAGACCTCGACTCGTACAGGATTTGACAGACTGGCTCTTTGCAGTTTCGCAACCTTCGTAGTCATTGTCGCGGAAAAGAGGTAAGTAGTCCGCTCTTTGGGTATGACCTTGAGAATTTGGTCGATTTCGGTACCAAAGTCCATGTCCAAGAGGCGATCTGCCTCGTCCATGACCTTCGTTGTACAGCAATAAGCTTGCGCGCACACTTTAAAGACGGGTGCCTACCAGAAATTTCAGATTTCTTAGACTAAACCCCTTGGTGCTCTGGAGGTGGTCATTCAGACGACCGGGCGTTGCAACAATAATATGCGGTCGCTTCGCGAGGGCCACAGCCTGGGGCATTTTATCCACTCCTCCGATTAAAACTAAGCAGCGGACCCCCATGGCTGCTCCTAGAGACTCGAATTGTTGTGATATCTGGTAAGCGAGCTCACGTGTGGGTGCGAGCACGCAAGCAAAGAGCCCCTTTGGTTCCTCCCATAGTTTTTGCAGGATGGGTAGAGCGAATGCGGCGGTTTTGCCTGATCCTGTTTCTGCGACGCCAATGATATCACGGCCCTCGAGAGCATAGGGAAGGGCTTGTTGTTGAATTTCAGTCGGCGTCTTGAAGTTGATCTGGTCAAGCGCCTGGAGGAGAGGCTCGATCAGGCCAAGGTCTTTGAAGGTCTTTGCAGTGGACGTGCTGGCTTCGTCTGGTGTTGGCATTTAGGAATTGAAGATAGTTGGTGGCAGGTGCTCCCTAGCGTTATTTTTCCACGAGCACTGGTAATCGACTATAACCAACTTGAATCGGTGCTGTCGACAAGCCTTTACTACATCTCGGACCAGAGCCTGGTACGCGTACCTGTGTCAAGCACCGACGCGACCATTGTTCAATGTCAAGCCAGCATGTCCTTGTCACGTTCGCTGCCCCCCCTTCCATCCAGCCCTCTGATAGCTGTAAGCAAGTGATTGCGGCTTTACGTTCACAGCTACCCTTGCGCAGCATTCACTGGAGGTCTGCTTCCCGACCCAGTATACGTACCATCCAAGAGCTCGAGGTGACCCTGGTTACCCTCGACTCCCTTCGAGACGAGCTCACTTCTCAAGTTCCTCTCACCCTCCTCGAGAAACCTCTTTTGAATATATACGTAGTTACATGTGAAGTAAGTGGACTTGTACTTATACTTGTACCTGACTTAGTTTTATTGTCTACACCATGTACAGGATAATGAAGCCTACAGGACAACTGTCAAGAAGCAGATTAAAGATTGGCAGACGTCCATTCTGCCGAGGAAGAACCAAGAATGGCTCATCGTACATGTCGTGCGTCCAGACACAAAAGTAGTGGACCGAAAGTTCTTCAACATGAAGGGCTCTGTGTTGGATAAAATCAAAGCAGATTTCAACGTTGATAAACGGGACAGGTAATGCCATGCGTTAATTCGGTCTTTGAGTGGTTGTACACAGTACCTGTAGGTGCGTGCAGCTTGCTTGGTCTGCTGGCGAACAGAATCCTGCTGTTTGGGCCGACCTCATAATCAAGATCAAGGATGGGCTACTTTCTGCCCTCGATAATGCTGTATCATCAAGGGAAGAGGAACTAAAGCGGTCCGAAGGTCAGCGTCACATGCCGGGATGGAACTTTTGCACATACTTTATCCTGAAGGTAAGCCTACGAGTATTTCGTGCCGATGTCCCAACAAGAGATGTCGTCTCAGGAAAGTCTGGCAACTTCGTATGAAGGAATAAATCTCTTCGAGGATGCACTACAGCAGTACAATGAACTCGAAGCTGCTTTCATGCAGGTTCTGAGGGAGAAGAATATGTCATGGTTCGGCAGTTTGATCCATCCAGTTCCGAATGACGACTCCATGCCATTGTTATCTACGTCCAAGAAGCCTTATCGCGACCTCATCCTCGCTAATACGATCTCCGTCTTCGACTTGCGGGTATATCTCCTTTCAAGGCAATCCGCACTACTGAGCAAGCTGTGCCAACCGTCTGAGATTTGTTGGAAGGCGTTCACGTTTTTGAGTGCATTTGGACGACACCTGAGGGAGGTCGAGGTTAGGGAACATATCGATGTATTTGATACCAACATGCTCATAAGATTTTGCAGCCTTCGCTCCCTGAATGCTTCATTGAGTCTTGGACGTTCTCTTCCGCTCTCAGTGTTCTGGACCAGTGCGATTCATGGGCTTCTTCATGGCCAGAGATGGACGCTCAAGCCCTTGCACGCTACAGCGCAAGGAAAGGAGAATTGACCGAACTCGCAAAAAGCCAGGTGTGTACTTGTACCCTGCGGTAAAGTGTCACGATGCTGAGCAAAACAATAGCTCGATATACTCGGTATTAGAGAAGGGTATTTACCCTCAAAGCCACCGTTCTCCTTCGCGATACCTGCCCCAGCGGTCGTTTCAGATTCGCCCATTATATTGGATAACAAGTCTTCAAATCATTGTATCAGTAAGCGCGAAGTCATATCCGCTATCGGGGACAAGGAAGTTTTCTATGACCTCTACACCACCATTTCCAATCGCGCCATTGACATGTACGTGAAAGCTGGGAGAAGAAAATTCGCCCTTAAAATACACGGCAGCCTCGCTGTCCTTGACGTGTAGGTTCGCAATCCTGGTTAAGCGTTTCGAAAACTGAGCGCTCGTACACTGCAGCTACCGCGGAAGGTTTTCCAATGCACTCACCGTATTCACGTCTCTTCCAGCACATTATGCTCCTCACAGGTGGACGTCCTTGGAGTCATTGATGCTCTCGCGTGCGATCGACACGCACGCTGCATTAAAGAAACCACGCGACCGCGAGTGGATTCACATCCTTCTCGCGTTCCTCAAAACATATGTGAATGACAGGAGTACAGAGTTAGTCACATCTGACGAGGATATCAAGGAATACATTGCTGGACTCGTAAGCGCGCTTCGAGATGCGGTTGAGAAGCTTGATTCAGGTCATTGGTTTGACTCATGCATATATATGGTGTCACTGATCGGGAAATTTTCCAGATCTCATCCATCCAGATCATTCTGTGATATCAATCAGTGTCGCCAGTGATGCCAACTCTAGCGAGGAAGAAGACAGCCTTTCCCTGGGAGTGACTATTCAGAACCGACTGCCATGCGTATGGACCCCACCGAGCCAGCATGTGGATTGTTGATGTTTTCCCCCAGGATGTCGTTATCGACGAAGTCAGCGTAACGCTCACAGGGCAAGATGCCAATCGTTTGAAGTTTGCGGCACAAGTCAATAAGCTCTCCCCTGGAGATAATCATTTGACCTTGAACTGTGCGGTGCGTCACACCCCAGACACTTGCTCCGAGACCGTTGAGCCACGGACCCGATAGACGGCCTGTTGTGGTGTGTACGTCCTTGACAATAGCGAGGTCCAGATGTCTCGACTTCGGCTTCAATGGTATCACAAGACATCAGCGGGTACCATTCCTGCGAAGGGAACTGTGCTGCCATTAGTGCGACTCCCATATAACTCCCGAGGGCTGGATATTCAGTTGCGTCAATCACACGAGGGTAGGAACTCGTGTAGTTCCGTATTCATCGACGCTTATAGCGCCACATTTTAAACAGTTGATCTTGGGGCAATCTCCCGAATGATGTTGGTGCTGTGCACCGGGCGCAATGACATCTCCATAGCGACTATAAAGTTATCAGCACCTGGAGGGGTTAGCTTTGACTACGCCAATGCTCAGGTACAGGATCAAGGTCAGCAGTGGCCTAGTTTTTTTCTTGGTATCTGGCACTAGGACATATCTGGTCTGATAACAGCAAGGAAATTTGACCCTTCCGAAAATTGCCTCAAAATTGCTGATGTGCCGAAAGACACTAATATGATCATCTTGGTCCCGCATACGGATGCTTCGAGGTTTAACGCGATGGTATGTCGGAAATCTTTCTTCCGCGGCTTAGCCTTGATAAATGCCCCCAAGAAAATTGATGTCAAGGTGACCTATAGCACAGTTCCGCAGCCGACAATTTCACGGACATTGAGAAAATCACACATCGTCAACATTTCGCTTCCTATTGCAGTTAACGTGGAAGACTTCTTCCGCGGGAAAAGGTTCTTTTCAACGTCCATCGGCCTAGACCCGGCTTATCAGTAACCTCTTTCACAGGCTGTTTTCGAAATTCACCATATCCGCAACCACTCATCAACATGTTCGGTTGTACTCGGCGGATCTGCAAGGACCATCCCATGACCTCGGCGTCAAGATTTCCAAGTACTGTTCAAGCCATGCCATGATGGTGAGTCGGGCTTTTGATCACTGCTCGTGGCAGCATCGACCCTTCGGTAGACAGTTGCCCCAGAAAACCCTGTCAATTATGTGTTCTCCATCGAATCTGAACATGGGCCAGGTGCATGACCATTATTTTCTAGTTTTTAGTTTCCATCTAAGCGCGATTCAGTTGTAGAACCCCTCAAGCTGGTTATCGTGTACCGCACGCTCCATGATGGTACCTCTCTAAATCTAATAGTTGGTGATCGATTGATCAGTAAAATGAGCAGAGGTGGTGGCGTTGGTACACGAGACCCTGGACAACGTTCTTGCCCAGACTTTGCATATTGCCCCACAAGGTCGAGAATTGGCGGCGAATGTCATCCAGTACCTGGAAGGCGACTCCGCTTGGGTCGAGCTATACAACGCCACAGGGGAACTCCTGATACCGAGCACATTGGAAATCCAAGAGGGACTTGGAGAGCTGTTCAGCTCCTTACAGCAGGTGCTTTCCGTTGTTCCGGTACGACTCGGATCTATGTATTTTATTTTCGTTTTATTTTCTAGAGGCTGGCACACGGCAGACCACCGACGGAGTCGTCATCCCCGTGGAGGGAAATCAGGATCCCAGTGGATGTTCCACGGATGAATGTCAGTGTTGAGGTTTGTCATCGCCAACGAGTTGACTCGATGTTTCTTATTCCAGATTATCGCTGCTGCACGGATCATAATTCACGCCAGCCCGTTTGAAAGCCATGAGAAGCCTGCTCCCATCTACGCAGGGCAGCTGATCTCCGGTACCTTGTCCATCAACACATCTCTGCATTGGGGAGACCCAGAGAGCAAGCGGCAGAAATATACTCTTCGCTACGATATCGAGGAACGCATCAAAGACTGGCTTGTTTGCGGTCGGAAACGAGGCGAATTCATCGCTCGGGTAAGCAACGAACGTGTCCATTCTCGTAACGCCGCGTGTATCATATACGCCCATACAGGACGACGAGACTTTCAGTGTGCCTTTGACTTTAATAGCACTGCACCACGGCGAGTTGACCCTGCCCAAGATCGATGTCAAACCATTACCGCTTGCGGGAGGTGGCATGACAGGTGTCCTTCCCAATACCGACACACACCAAGCTCACGGCGCAGAAACAGTCTTGGTGCTACCGAGAGGTGGGAGGACTACGTTCGTGGTTGGCATGGGATTACAGGACGGATAGTAATACGGAAAATAGTATGACCATTCATTGTCATCCTCTAAAACGTCGGATAAATTTATTCGACTTTCAATTTGCGGGTTTACCTTCCGCATATCCGAACCATATGCCAAGGACTAGTGCGCAATTTGACGCAAGTAAGACGCCTGACGACAGAGAAGTCGAGGGGAACACGTTCCATGCATATTCAATCCCAGCTATAATCGCCAATCTGCTATCAAATAAATAAGAAAGACCACAAAGCGGCGTCAAGAGCCAGTGGGATACTCACTGCAGAAAAAGTGGGTATTTTGTCCGTTGCGCCAAGAACGGAAGGTGTTGGAAGTACCAGGAATAAAATTGATAGTGCAACGACCGAGCAAAGAGGATTCCAATCAGATTGGAAGTCATAAGCACCGTGGCAACATCTACAACACCAATGAGCAGTCGACTATTAGCGGGTAGAGGGATAACGTTACAGTCTGCTGACACTGGTGAGAGCATGGGAGCACGCATCGGGTGGCGGAAGCCCTTGCGGAGAACTACAGAAACCCCGCCGTCAGAGCGACACCACCTGAATAGGCCAAATGCAACCAGCACTGTCACATGGCCGACGAGTAAACCTCGCGCCCACGAACGACTGAGAAAAGTTTGTTCGTCCAAGAATCGCCAGTTGACCGTCCATTTGTACATGAAAACACGTGACAGATCGAACGCGTTCTGCAAATATGCTCGGGGATCTTCTGCTAAAAACGATCGGCCGAGCACAATCTGAGTAACAGCCACGACCAGTAGATGGCGCATGGTGACTATCAAACCGTGGCGCTTGAAGAGAATAACGAGAAGACCAGGGAGGTACAACAGTGCGGACATTTTCACGGACAACGCCAGGCTAGTTTGTTCGTCAGCTCCGTTCAGACTTGGCGCGCTTAGCATTGAACCAACCTGAAAATCAGAATGCCCAAGTCGTCGGAGGCTTTTTGGAATGCCAATATAGCGGCCTGCACGAGAACCAACGACCAGCAGTCGTTGAATAACCGCAAAACAAATATGGAATGTAATCTCTTGCTGAGGGGTAAGAATAAGACCGTCCAATTTGGGGTACCGCCTTGTCTGTAAATGCAGGATACGAGAACGAGAGAGGCAATATACAATGCTCCATAGATTTGTTGCGCCAATCCAATGTTTCGACCAGCGTCGGTTATGCGATGTAAGAAGTGGTGAATGTGAACATGCCCAGCGGGATATCTTATTTGCCAAACGTGAGCTTCAACGAAGTAGCACAGACTGGAATTCGGACTCACACTAGCGGACCAGTAGGACCAACTATCTCGGCATAATTCTGTTCTCCCTTCAAGTACGAGTCAACATGGACCATATACGTCTCCCAGTCGATCTCCGTATCTGTTTGTCACATCATGGTCACAGAGATTTAGAAAGCATGTCCGGACTGACATGGAATAAAGTGTATGACGAGCTGGGTAAGGAATGCATCCCCGAGGATCACAATGCCGCACAGACCCCAGAAATAGCGTTTGTCCAAGAGCAAGGATCGGAGGAGCTCGTATCCCGAGCGGAGGAAATCAGTGGAAGCAACGTGAGGTGGATTGGACATCTACAGCCTTCGGGCAGGACCCTGGCGACGACGAGCCAGACGTGGACGTTACCGTAAAGCAAGGTGTGCAACAAACTTACTGTTGCTGAAAGCTAACGCACAGGAACGGGTCAATCTACACATACGCACACTGTGGACGCCGTGTCTGACGTCGTACCACTGCAGAATACACTTTTTTGTATATAAGAGAGTTCCAAGGAACATGTACGCATACATAACCTGCAACATGCCAACATGCACCGAAAATGCAATCAAAACAAACAAGGATTTGGGTGGGACAACAACAATCAAGACGAACGAGACTGGAGCAAAGCTGGAGCAGCGGTGGAATGGATACAGTGAAAGCAACAAGACAAAGAATAAAATATAGCGTTCAACCCTTGCGTTGCATCAAGGCCGATCCCAGGTTTTGTTGGGTGTAGTCCATGGTATTAGGATCCCGAGAAGGGGTATTGTGCCCAGATGGGAGTGGCGACGGTAGCCACCCAGGTGTGATAAGGCCACTGCCACCTGCCCCAAATACGAAGCCACCACTCAGCCCTTCCATGGTGTCCGAATAGCCTGTTGTCGTAGCTGTTGTCAGTCACATGGGAAGCTAACGTTCGGCATCAACGCACCAGGCACGAGGACACTGTCCCAAAAACCATTGCTGAAAATGTTCTCCATCGACAGCATTCCCATCCCTTCGTCGGATGTCGGCAGGGTGGCCATGGTTGGCGGGAATGTGGACATATCTGCCACAGGCCCCATCTCGCTGGTAAAGTGAAAGTCGTTCACGCCATTCGTAGCCATCATTGGCCCAAAAAGGCTCATATCATTTTGTCCAGCTACCTCGTCACCCACAACTTCGGTCTGAGGCTGAGACTGCGGTTGTTGTTGTAGTTGCTGCTGTGGCTGCTGCTGTGGTTGTGGTGGCTGCTGTTGAGGAGCATCTGTCCGTGCGGAGATGAGTGCGCGGAGGAATGTGCTGTACAGAGCGGGAGTATGGTGGGAGTTAATAGCAATATCTCCGAGAACCGTTGCAATGTCTTTTACGAGGTCAATGATCTTCTGCTCATTCTGGATATATTGTTGGAATTCCGGCCGTATGAGCTAGAAGGATTGTTCAGAACGTATGAACCACCCTTTGTAGTGTACCATTTACCTTGAGTAAACTTAAGACGGCATACGACAAAAAAACAAAGTGCGAGTCGGGCGAATATCTGAGAAAGCCTCGCGGTGCAAGTTCATCGCGTGCAATGACTGCAATAGCTGTCGCTGAAGTATGGCACTTCGAGAAGAAGTAGGGTATATCGACAGTCGAGCGTTCGATGGCATTCTGGAGTCCGAAGGAATGTATGACGAGTGAGTAGTAATGGAAGTAGAACATCAGCATTGTGGAGGAATAGTCCTTGTGGACCTCATCACCTGCGGTCGCAACAAAACAATGAGATGGGCAATAAAGCACATAGAAAACACACACTCGTCATTACCGCACGAACGTTCGCCCAATCATCCACCCAGGCTACTATCTGCTGTTCAAAAGTCTTGATTACCAAAAGATAGTCGCAGTCCGTTTGGAGGCCGGACGGAGTATTAGTGCCAGAGTATAAGAGATCCAAACTCCGAGACACGATACGCTGCAATTCCTGAGAGACAACTTCGATACGCTGGCCATGCAAGAAAATGAAGAAAAGCAGACTCACAACATAGGCTGCAAGCGACCGGTCATCAGATAAATTTACGGGAGAGTTGATCCATCGAAGGACATTACGTATAATAAAGCTGCGAAGAACGGGATCAGTGCGATCAGGTCATCCAAACCTTTAAACAGAGATACCCACTCTTCCCGTATCGAATGAGGTTTGCCCATCTGAGCGCTCGTACTCCTATCGAGCGCAAAGCACAAGAGCCACGTACGCTCGCGATTGTGTACTTCCTTGTCGCGCGCACGACCTTCCGGAGTATCTTGGCTCACTGACGTCTTGCGGTGCAAATTGAGGTCGGTGGCCATCCTTCAAACGCGGAGTCAAGGGAAGTACATAACGAGACAAAAGATAAAATAAACCGACCGGATGGCCATCCCCAGCAGTAGCCATGTTTTGTCATACTCATACCGCTCAACAGCACCACATCCCCACAACGTGAGCAGGAGGTAGGCCTGTACAATTTCAAGAGATTTGTAACCTCGAGCAGGTACGCTGAAAGCGAGCTTTTGCGCAAGCTCGGCAAGTTGTGAGTGAAGCTCTGGACGATGCGTGTAGAACTTGGAGGCGATAGCGCAGACTACGGTTCCATGTGAAACCAGCTCCTCAGGAGATAAGGGGACAAGCCACATACTTGACGTAAGCAAGAATGGAGATCTCGAACAAACAAGGGCTGGTGTGTGGAACTCTTGATCCAAGAGATGACAATGCATCTGCCAGAGTATCAGTCACATATCGGTCGTATTGTAACACAAAGCTGACATTCATATGGCTAAAGAAACTAGTGGGGGTTTAGTGTTGAGTTTGGAGAGACGAATACGAAAGTAAAGGGTACTAACATATTGAATAACGCAACGACTTCGTCAGTGCTCACAAAGCTCAACATCTCGGGTTGTATTTGTCTCTCGATGTAAAGCCGTCTAAGCGGCAATATTGAAATCGGACCTAACCAGAAATAAGCGGTGTGGACAAGTTGGGGAAGAGATGATGAAACCTGGTCTGAAATAATTGTCACTCGCGACGCCAAGCGGATGGTCAGCATCACCATTGGTTGGACGGGCGGTGAATGATGATGTAATCCCGTGGGCTCTGCGATTGGCCAAACTCGCTTCCGCAAGCAATCCCAAGGGGTTCAATGAATTGTCAGGAAGGGAATGTAATTTTGGAGAGGACAAAGAAAGAGTAGCACTCTGAGAGGGACAACTTTGTTGCGGGGGTGGAGATGGGGACTGCAAAAGGGCCTGGGTCTGGGCTGTTTGAGGCACTGGGGATGGGGAACGGGAAATCATGCCGGAAGTCATGCTCGGATTACCGATGGATCTAAGGACGGTGTCGAGAGTGCGTTCCATTTTTCGAAGGGACCTTGTTAGGAGCTCGTGTTTTCTTGGGCTTGAGTTTGAGTGGTGAATATTTCACGAGGAATGAAAGGATGGCGGGCTTACTTTGATGAGCGTTTTCCACGGTTAGACTCTTCGAAAATACACTCGTGATTGCCAGTGAGACAGCGTTTGCAGGGAGGACCCTGCTCTGCACCAACACATTTCATTTTGAGGCGGCGACAGACGGTACAGGCGCTAGAGGGAGATAATGAGGGAATGGGTGAATGCGGAGGGATGATCTCACCGAGCGCCCCTGGTTGACTTTGGTTTGGGCTCGTCCTTTTCAGCTGCAGGACTAGGACCATCTGTGGAGTCATCCGTGCGGGCCTTCTTTCTGCTCGGGTCGCCAATGCCGCTGACGAAGGAGGGAGGGCGCTTTCCGTTAGTATCGGGTGGTGAGAAGGACATATTTTCGGTGGGAGGGGTGCCGATGGTGTCGGATCCCTGGGAGGAGGGGGAGGACAAGTTTTGGGGGACGGAAAGGTGATGGGACATGGGCTGTTGGTGCTGGTGCTGGTGCTGATACGGGTAGTAGGGGGGGTACAAGGAGAGAGCCGGGTCAATCTGGGGGGAACGCGGCGGGGGCATGTTGGGCTGTGGAAGGCCGTGGTCGTGGTGGTGCATGGGGGAGGGGTCGAGGTAGTACTGCGGACAAGAGGGGGTGGGCGAGGTCATTTTGGAGGGCGAAGCGGAGAGGACTTACACGGACGATATATGGGCGGGGGGGTGCGACGG